>CAUYRH010017214.1:0-80826 GCA_963574655.1 Perodicticus potto
ACCAGATTTTAGGCTGTACTACAAAGCCATAGTGGTCAAGACCACATGGTACTGGCACAAAAATAGAGACATAGACATTTGGAATCAAATGGAAAACCAGGAAATGAAACTAACATCTTACAACCACCTAATCTTCAATAAACCAATCAAGAATGTACCTTGGAGGAAAGACTCCCTATTCAATAAATGGTGCTGGGAGAACTGGATATCCACATGTAAAAGACTGAAACTGAACCTTTCTCCACTCACAAAAATTGATTCAAGATGGATAAAGGACTTAAATTTAAGGCATAAAACAATAAAAATCCTGAAAGAAAGCATAGGAAAAACACTGGAAGATATCGGCCTGGGGAAAGACTTCATGAAGAAGACTGCTGCGGCAATTGCAACAACAACAAAAATAAACAAATGGGACTTAATTAAACTCAAAAGCTTCTGTACAGCTAAGGAGACAACAACCAAAGCAAATAGACAACCTTCACCATGGGAAAGGATATTTGCATATTTTGAATCAGACAAAAGCTTGATAACTAGGATGTATACAGAACTCTCATTAATCCACATGAAAAAAGCCAACAATCCCATATATCAATGAGCAAGAGACATGCATAGAACCTTCTCTAAAGAAGACAGACAGGGCTCGGTGCCTGTGGCTCAACGGGCTAAGACACCAGCCACATACACCTGAGCTGGCGGGTTCGAATCCAGCCTGGGCCCGCCAAACAACAATGACGGCTGCAACCAAAAAAAAAAAAAAGGCCGGGTGTTGTGGCGGGTACCTGTAGTACCAGCTACCTGGGAGGTGGAGGCAGGAGACTCACTTGAGCCCAGGAATTGGAGGTTGCTGTGAGCTGTGATGCCAGAGCACCCCATCTAGGGTGACATCTCTGTCTCAAAAAAAAAAGAGAGAAGACAGACGAATGGCTAACAAACATATGAAAAAATGCTCATCATCTCTATTACAGAAATGCAAATCAAAACCACCCTGAGATACCATCCAACCCCAGCGAGAATGGTCCACATCACAAAATCTCAAAACTGCAGATGCTGGCGTGGATGTGGAGAGAAGGGAACACTTTCACACTGCTGGTGGAACTACAAACTGATACAACCTTTTTGGAAGGAAGTATGGAGAACTCTCAAAGAACTCAAGCTAGACCTCCCATTTGATCCTGCAATCCCATTACTGGGCATCTACCCAGAAGGAAAAAAATCCTTTCATCATAAGGACACTTGCGCTAGACTATTTATTGCAGCTCAATTTGCAATCGCCAAAATGTGGAAACAGCCTAAATGCCCACCAACCCAAGAATGGATTAACAAGCTGTGGTATATGTACACTATGGCATACTATTCAGCCATTAAAAAAATGGAGACTTTACAGCCTTTGTATTAACCTGGATGGAAGTGGAACACATTATTCTTAGTAAAGCATCACAAGAATGGAGAAGCATGAATCCCATGTACTCAGTTCTGATATGAGGACAATTAATGACAATTAATGACATGGTGGGAGTGAGGGAAGGGGAGAGCAAAAAGAGAAAGAATGAGGGAGGGGTGGGGAAAGGAAGAGCAGAGAGAGGGAAGGAGCCGGGGGGTGAGCTCTTGGTGAACTTTTACTGAAGACTGTTACTCACCTCAGGAAAGTCTATGTATGTATGGAAGTATTTAACTCAATGAATGTTCACAAACTGAACATACCCATCCAACAAGCATCAAGATTTTAAAAAAAAAATTTTTTTTCTTTTTTGGAGACAGAGTCTTAAGCTGTTGCCCTGGGTAGAGTACCATAGGTACCATAGGTATTTCATATCTAATCATAGCTCATAGCAACCTCCAACTCTTGGGTTCAAACGATCCTCCTGCCTCAGTTTTTCCATATTTTTAGTAGACACAAGGTCTTGCTCTTGCTCAGGCTGGTCTCAAATTCATGAGCTCAAGCAATCTACCCGCCTCGGCCTCCCAGAGTGCTAGGATTATAGATATGAGCCACTGCACCTGGCCAAGATTAAAAATTTAAAAAGATGGGTGGTGCCTATGGCTCAAAGGAATAGGGCACTAGCTCCATATGCCGGAGGTAGCAGGTTCAAACCCAGCCTCAGCCAAAAACTGCAAAAAAAAATAAAAAATTTAAAGAGATGCAATCAGGCTTGGCACCTGTCACTCAGTGGCTGGGGCACCGGCCACATACACTGGGGCTGGCAGGTTCAAACCCAGCCCAGGGCCTACCAAACAACAATGACAACTATAACAACAACAACAAAAAAAAAAAATTGCCGGGCATTGTGACAAAGTCCCAGCTACTTGGCAGGCTGAGGCAAGAGAATCACTTAAAGCCAAGAGTTTGAGGTTGCCAAGGGCAACATAGTGAGACTCTGTTTCAAAAAAATAAATTAATAATAAATAAATATAAAAAGACACAATCAGTACCTCAAAACCCTTATTTGCTCCCTTTCATTTACTACCCAGATCCCCTAGGGCAGTGGTTCTTAACTTTCCTAATGCCACGACCCTTTATACAGTTCCTTATGTTGTGGTGACCCCATAAAATTATTTTCATACACCTGTATTTGTATGGGGTGTATGTAATGGTTTTAGGCAACCCCTGTGAAAGAGTCGTTCAAACCCAAAGGCGTTGCAACACACAGGCTGACAACTGCTGCCCTAGGGTAACCACTATCCAGGTTTCCAACAGCACAATCATATAAAGTGCAAAACTTGTTACGAATGGGATCACTCAATGTGAATTCTTCTATATATTTCTCTACTACACTGTTTTTTTTTTTTTTTGAGACAGGGTATTGCTCTGTTGCGTAGGACAGAATGCACTGGTGTCATCAGAGCTCAATGCAGCTTCAAATTTCTGGACTCAAACAATCCTCCTGCCCCAGCATCCCCAGCAGCTGGGACTACAGGTGTACCCCACCACACATTGCTAACTTTTCTATTTTTTCATAGAGACGGAGTCTTGACATATTGTTCAAGCTGTTATCAAACTCCTGGACTCAAGCAATCCTGCCATCTTGGCCTCCCAGACGGCTGGGATTACAGGGGTGAACTACCATGCCCAGCCAACTTGAAGTTTTTTGTTTTGTTTTGTTTTGTTTTGTTTTGTTTGAGTCTCACTTTTTCGCCCCTGTCTGTAGAGTGCCAAACTGGCTTCCACCATTTCTACAATCAAATAATTCTTAAGAAAAGTAGGAAGTTAAGGACAGAAAAGAGTCTGGAGAGGCCCAAGGGAAACCCCTCATCCTTTCCAACATGTGAGGATACAGCAAGAAGGCACAGGTCACAGCAACCTCAAAATCTTGGTCTCAAGGGATTCTCTTGCTTCAGCCTCCTGAGTAGCTGAGACTATAAGCACCTGCCACAATGTCTGGCTATTTTTAGAGATGGAGTCTCGCTCTTGCTCAGGTTGGTCTCCAACCCATGAGCTCAGGCAATCCACCCACCTCAACATCCCAGAGTGCTGGGATTACAGGTGTGAGCCACCACACCCGGCCCCACTCGACTTTTTAAAACAGCAGAGCATTACTGAATTTACTCAACAAGTCCAGGTTTTAGGGTTCAGTGGGTTACCACTATACTTATATAATAAGCTCTTCTTTTCTGCTTAAATTAAATCAAACTAGCTTCCATCATTTCTGCAAATAATTCTTAAGAAAAATAGGAAGTTAAGGACAGAAAAGAGTCTAGAGAGGCCCAAGAGAAACCTCTCATCCTTTCTACCACGTAAGGATACAACAAGAAGGCACCATCCATGAACCAAAGAGAGACCCTTGACTTCTCATCCTTCAGAACAAATAATAAATTTGTTATAGCAGCACAAATACACTAAGACCACAGGTTCTTAGTAAACACTACATAAAGTCAATTTACCTGTATTATATCATTCTTTTAAAGTCAGATATTTATGGGAGCCGGACACAAGTACAAGAGGGACTTTAACAAGTGCAATCAGTGTAACCTAATTCTTTGTACCCTTAATGAATCCCAAATAATTAGAAAAAAGAAAAAAAAAAGTCACTCTGGGAGGCCAAGATGGGTGTACTGCCTGAGCTCACAGGTTCAAAACCAGCCTGAGCCAGAGCCAGATCTTGTCTCTAAAAATAGCTGGGCATTGTGGCAGGCACCTGTAGTCCCAGCCTCTTGGGAGGCTGAGGCAAGAGAATCACTTGAGCCCAAGAGTTTGAGGTTGCTATGAGTTATGATGCCACGGCACTATACCAAGGGCAAAAAAGTGATATTCTGTCTCAAAAAAAAAAAAAAAAGTCAGATTTTTTTTTTTGAGACAGAGCCTCAAGCTGACACCCTGGATAGAGTGCCGTGGCATCACAGCTCACAGCAACCTCCAACTCCTGGGCTCAAGTGAGTCTCCTGCCTCTGCCTCCCAAGTAGCTGGGACCACAGGCACCCGCCACAAGGCCCAGCCATTTTTGGTTGCAGCTGTCATTGTTGTTTGGCGGGCCCGGGCTGGATTCGAACCCACCAGCTCAGGTATGTGGCTGGCGTCTTAGCCCATTGAGCCACAGGCACCGAGCCCAGATTTTTACTAAGTGGAATTACAATAGGAATTGTAATCTGTACTTACTTATCTACTGTAGCAGTATCAGCAATCACGTATCTAACACACTCCATGTAATTTCATCCGTTCTTTAAGGAAAGGTTAGAAATTGCTAGACTATACAATCTCCACATGGTCCTTCCAACACAAATTTATTGCTTTCTCTTTTTGTATAGATTATATAATTGTGGCTATTTTTCCTAATGCCCTAGGTAGTCTTCACAGAGCTCTCCCATCTTGATTTAGAACCATATGACTCCTCCCCAACATCAAAACATATCTCAGACTAACTTTACACACAAGGCTAGGGTTGTACTATGCTGGGAAGGATAGGATTACAGGCTCAGTGTCTGTAGCTCAGCAGCTAGGGCACCAGCCACATAACACTGGGGCTGGCAGGTTCGAGCCAGTCCGGGGCCTTCCAAACAACAATGACAACCACAACAAAAAAATTGCCAGGTAGTTAGCCAGGCATTGTGGCAGGCTACTTGGGAGGCTGAAACAAGAGAATCACTTAAGCCCAAGAGTTTGAGGTTGCTGTGAGCTGTAACGCCACAGCACTTTACCAAGGGTGACATAGTGAGACTCTTGTCTCAAAAAATAAAAATAAAAAGTTGCCAGGCGTTGTGGAGGGCTCCTGTAGTCCCAGCTCCTTGGGAGGCAGAGGCAAGAGAATTGCTTAAGCCCAAGAGCTGAAGGTTGCTGTGAGCTGTGACATCACAGCACTCTACTGAGGGTGACATAGTGAGACTGTCTCAAAAAAAACAAAACAAAAGCTAAGATTCCAAGTAAGCAAAGGATTCACAGCTAACACAGAGTGTACACACTAAAAACGTGGATGCTTTGGGCGGCACCTGTGGCTCAGTAAGCAGGGCACTGGCCCCATATACCGAGGGTGGCAGGTTCTAACCCAGCCCCAGCCAAACTGCAACAACAAAAAAATAAAATAAAAATAAATAAAAATATGTCTGCTGGGCTGAGAATAAGTTTACCTCTCAGGCACTGTCTCACTCCACATAACTAGCAATCAAGTACATAAAAAGAATTCTGTACTTTGTGGCAGATTCTTCCTAACCCACCCTGCCAAGCGTCAAAATCAAGTACATTTATCAAAGTCTACTCTCGGCTCGGCGCCTGTGGCTCAACGGGATAAGGCGCCAGCCACGTACACCTGAGCTGGCAGGTTCGAATCCAGCCCGGGCCCACCAAACAACAATGACGGCTGCAATCAAAAAATGGCCGTGGCTTGGCGCCTGTGGCTCAACGGGCTAAGGCGCCAGCCACGTACACCTGAGCTGGCGGGTTCGAATCCAACCCGGACCCGCCAAACAACAATGGTGGCTGCAACCTAAAAATGGCCGGGTGTTGTGGCGGGTGCCTGTAGTCCCAGCTACTTGGGAGGCAGAGGCGGGAGACTCGCTAGAGCCCAGGAATTGGAGGTTGCTGTGAGCTGTGATGCCACGGCGATCTATCCAGGGTGACAGATTGAGGCTCGGACGAAAAAAAAAAAAAAAAAAACTGAAGTGATGTTGGTGTTGAATACCGTGAAATCACGTGGGACTGACGGGTGCTTAACTGCTAGAGTTAAATATTGCCAGAATTCAATATGCATCTTCGACAGTCAAGTTTTTACTTTTCACTGACAAGTTGTTTCTCAGCGCTATCCATAAAGCACTTTGATGTAATAAATTAAGGTCGTTATCATAAAAATGTTTAATTTAAACAAAATCAATCATCACTATGAATGGCAAAGAAATAAACATACATTTTAAGACTCAATTCATGACATGTGAAACATTTATAAATTTTATAAAAGTCCAACAGTTGTCAAATATATGCCCGTACTACTATTTTTAGTTGTCTTACACCAAAATTAAGTAGTACCACTGAAATGTTCATCATACAAAACTTTCTGACATTAAAACCAATTAGTAAAAATTAGGGTTTCAGCAGAAGGTATTTAGTGAATATAAAAAAGTATGATGAAAATGTCATTTATAAAATATCTCTATTTTAAGATTATTGTAAAAAATAGCAAATGTGCTAGATACTAATTTTTAAAAATGGGACTACTGATCTCATAATTAACACTCTTCAATTAACTTTTGGAGCAGACATTTAAATAGACATTAAATAGATTTAAATAGATTTTCCTACTTAAATACATGAATTTCTGGTAAATGTGGTACTGAATAACCAACTTGGTCTTTAAAGTTCAGGGCTTCAAAGGTTTATAAAGATTGTACTGATCAAGGAAACACGTTATCACTTAGCTCTATGGATTAGGATTTTTCTCCTCAAATTGTTTCATCAAAACACATAAAACACAGAATGGAAGAAAAAGTATCCAGTGTACTCAGCCCTACTATGAAGCTAATTTATAGCTTTCATATGAAGGCTATAACCCCATTATAGCACAAGAGTATGGGGAAAGGGGAAAGGGAGGGGTGGGGGGGAGGGCGAGTGGAGGGAGGGTAATTGGTGGGACCACATCTATGGTGCATCTTAGAAGGGTACAGGTGAAACTTACTAAATTCAGAATATAAATGTCTTAGCACAATAACTAAGAAAATGCCATGAAGGCTATGTTAAACAGTTTGATGAAAATATTTCAAATTGTATATAAAACCAGCACACTGTACCCCATGATTGGACTAATGTATGCAGCTATGATTTAATAAAAAAAAAAAAAAAAAGAAAAAGAAAACCACAATGTAATATCACCTCAACTAAGATGACCACTGTTTCAAAAAAACAACACACATAATAGCAAGTGTTGGTGAGGATGTAGCAAAATTTGTTCTCTTTTGCTGTACTGGTAGTAATAGAAAATGTTGCAGTAATGGAAAATAGTATGGAAGTTCCTCAAAAAATTAAAAATAGAAGTACCTTAAAAAAATGCTAACCTTTCTAGAGCCATTATCATTCACCCTGCATTCTTGTAAGAGCTTTACATATATCAGCCCCTTTAATTCCTGCACAACCTTAGGAGCGATATTTACAGATGAGCCATGCGAGACACAGAACAATGCAACAAATGGTCCGAGATCACAGAACCCCAAAGGATGGAAGTGCAAAGAAAAAGTCAGGCATAAATGAGCATCAACACAGCATAAGATCTGAGGCTGGTACCAAAAGATGAGGCTCTGCAGGGGTAATTGCAGAGGACCCCAGCTGCAGGATGTCTGAGAGTGAAATCCCAGATGCATGGTGGAAGGAGATGGTGGGGGGTGAGGCCCAGAAGAGGTAGACAGTGTGAAGGAGAGATTTAAAAGGAACGAGCCTGGAGACCAATAAGGAGCTACTACAGTCTCACTTTCCTCCCACTGAGGATGCTTTCATCCCAGAATGTTTTCCTTCCTGTGCAAGGCTCTGGTCTTTTTCAGCAGACAAGAAGCGCCATCATTCACAAGCCCCCCTGCAGGCTGCCAAGGAACTGGTCACACCAAGTCTGAAGTCCCCCAGTCTCCCACTGGTCTCGCTGTTCCTCTCCACATTTCAAAATTATCAGTTCCCTCCACTCCCCTCAGTTTTGTGCATTCTCAGCAATATATTTTTCAGTGATGAACTCTGTTGTAGGGAAAAAGTAAAAGGGAAGCAAGAAAAGAAAAAGGGGGTGATATTGAGTGCTTTTTCATGGACTCAGATTTACTACTCGTATGTTGATCGTCCTGTTGCTAAATTTAAATAGAACATCTTTCCTTCAAAAAAAAGAAAGGACTTTGTCCCACTATTTCAGTTATTTGAAATAACCTGTTTTAGGTTCAATTGCAATCCTTCTTTTTCCAGTGAATGTTATTAACACACACACATATTCATTCATTGTTGAACTAGCTATGGCAACATGCCAGTGCCCTACCTCTCCCAGATCGATCCCAGTCTCACAAACCCTCTTTTGATTGGTACGAGGCCCCCAACTGTACCACGTGGCCTCCCAGAGCCAGCAAACCACGAGCTCCTCCTTCCCAGAGTTCTGCCCCACTTGTGGCCCCCAGAGGAAGCAGAAGTGACATGCGGAGCACATGTGAATGTCATTTGGCATCCTGACACTTTATAGATGATTGGTTAGAAAAATGAGGGGACAGGGATGGAATAAAAGTCACCTTATTTATTATTATTAGCATAATTATGAGCACATACTGAGGTAAAAATTGGTATAATATAGTATTGCTGAAAACTCGAAGAATACTTTGCCACTATGAGAATCAAAGCTCACTAGTGAATTCTTTTTTAAAAGGCTTTTTTTTCTTTCTTTTTTAAAGATAGGCACCCTGTGTAGAGTGCCATGGGGTCATAGCTCGCAGTAACCTCAAGCTCTTGGGCTCAAGCAATTGTCTTGCCTCAGTTATTCTATTTTTTTTTTTTTTTGAGACAGAGCCTCAAGCTGTCACCCTGGGTAGAGTGCCGTGGCATCACAGCTCACAGCACCCTCCAATTCCTGGGCTCAAGCGAGTCTCCTGCCTCCGCCTCCCAAGTAGCTGGGACTACAGGCACCCGCCACAACGCCCGGCCATTTTTTGGTTGCAGCCAGCATTGTTGTTTGGCGGGTCCGGGCTGGATTCGAACCCGTGACCTCAGGTGTATGTGGCTGGCGCCTTAGCCCGCTGAGCCACAGGCACCAAGCCCAGTTTTTCTATTTTTAGCAGAGAGGGGTCTTGATTTTGCTCAGGCTGGTCTTGAATTCCTGAGCTCAAGCAATCCACCTACCTCCGCCTCTAAAAAGGCTTTAAAAAAAATAAAAACTACTATTCTGAAGAAAGTAGGTTAAAGATCAAGGAAGGCATTAGATATAAGAAGACCATTATGATGACTTACATGAGACATTTTGTAATATAAACTAAACATTTGTAGCTTACACACATCGAATATTTATACCATGTGCCTGGTCTGTGCTAAGCACATACACATATTCTCAAAATAGCCACAAGCAATAGGCGTTCTCCTTTTCAAAGATGAGAAATTGAGGCACAGGGAGATTTAGTACAAACCCAGTCACCCAGCTGTTAAGAGTGCCTCCCAATATTGGAACTCCACATGGAAGAAGGAAATCAAGTTTCTCCAGATGTGAAAAATCAAAGTCTAAAACATGGCAATTTTTTTCCAAAAAGTGATGCCTTGCTGCCTTTTTGAAATTTCAAATTTTTTTTTTTTTTTTTGAGATAGAGTGTTACTCTGTGGTCCTGGATAGAGTGTCATGGCGTCATCACAGCTCATAGCAACCTCAAACTCCCAAGCTCAAGCAATCCTCCTGCCTCAGCCTCCCAAGTAGCTAGGACCATGCCTGGCTGATTTTTCTATTTTTAGTAGAGATGGGGGTCTCACTCTTGCTCAGGCTGGTCTAGAATTCCTGAGCTCAGGCAATCCACCTGCTGTGGCCTCCCAGAGTGCTAGGATTACAGATGAGAGGCCCTCTGCCCCCCAGCCTCTGAAATTTCAGTTTTAATTCTTTCATTTATCCTGTCTTTTCTCTTTCTCTATGATTTTCTCCTTCCTTCCTATCTCCCACCAGTGTGCACACCCACATGCACGTTCCCTCTTCACTGGGGTTTGCAAGTATCTTTTTGATACCTGAGTGCTTCTTGCCCAGAGGAAAGCAAAGGATGGGTGTTGGTCTCTCTAGAAATCATGTGTGACCACAATACCTGTGACCAACTCGCAGTCCCATAAGAGGTGCGTGACTGTGACCCCTCAGAGTCTCAAGAAGGTGCTCTTCCCACGCACATACCCACCTTGCACACCATGTTGTGTCCAGCACACAGCCTGCACACACAAAGGCTTTGTGATGCTCACTAGCCCAAACGTTTGGGGCTGGGAGATTTAACTAACTGCACGTCTGTTTCTAACTCCTTCTGTAACCTAATGATGCTGGAGGGGAGCCAGGCCCCGGGCAGGAGAAAAGCCAGAAGGAGGAGCTGCCCAGCCAAGAGCTGACAAGGGCAGCCACCAGAGCAAGCGGGAAGGACTGCGCCTTTAATCACACTAAATGCATCCTGTAAATTTCTCATCTGCCTTGCTCTTCACACTGAGATTTTTTCCACATTTACAATTTTAAGCAAAACCCACATCTTAGTGTGCTAAGTTTGGAAGCCAAATAGTATAACAGCATCTCAGTTCCAAGGGAGAAGGAGGAGACGTTGCTTTACTACAATGACGGCCTATATTTAGCTGTTAGTAACATGGAGCTGGCAAACCCAGAAGACTCAGCCATCTTTATAAGAAGATTTAAAGGACTCTTCAAAAAAGTCAACATCATGATAAAAACAAAAATTGGCAATCAAAGTGACATAATGACCAAACACAACATACAATCTTTGATCAGACCCCAGATACATAAAGAAAAAATTAAGAAGGCTGTAAAAATTAAGAAGGCTCAGCACCCGTAGCACAGTGGTTATGGTGCCAGCCACATAAACTAAGGCTAGTGGGTTCGAACCCAGCCCAGGCCGGCTAAACAACAATGACAACTGCAATAAAAAATAGCTGGGCGTTAGGCAGGCACCTGTAGTCCCAGCTACTTGGGAGGCTGAGGCAAGAGAATCACTTAAGCCGAAGAGTTTGAGGTTGCTGTGAACTGTAATGCCATAGCACTCTACTGAGGGCAACATAGTGAGACTCTGTCTCAAAAAAAAAAAAAAAAAAAAAGAAGGCTGTAAAAGTCAAATTTAAATATGTATATTCGACCATATTGTTGAATATATGTTAATTTTCTCATGTGTGATGATACTATTGTATTCTTGGGAGGATGAGGCAAGAGAATCACTTAAGCCCAAGAGTTTGAGGTTGCTGTGAACTGCGATGCCACAGCACTCTACCGAGGGTGGCATAGAGAAACTCTGTCTCCACAACAAAAAAGAAGGCTGTAAAAGTCAAATTTAAATATGTATATTGGACCATATTGTTGAATGTATGTTAATTTTCTTAGGTGTGATGATAATATTGTATTCACCTGAGTGAATGCCTTTATTTTTAAGCATATATTTGAATTATTTAAGCATGCATCATCACAATGTAGGTAACTTAACTTTCAAATGGACCAAAAAAAAAAGTCTGTGTGTACATATATACGTGCACACGTGGGGGGCGGGGGACTGTGAGCCTGTCTGCCTGTCCACGGAGGGAGATAAAACAAATATGGCAAAATCTTAATGAGTGGTGAATCTAGACCAAGGGTCAGTAAACTTTTTTTGTAAAGGGTCAGATAATAATAAATATTTTAGGACCTGTAGGCCATATAATTCAACACTATTGTAAGCAGGCCAGAGGTAGACAAATACGCATGCCTACATTCCAACAAACTTTACTTACAACAGGCATTGGGATGGATTTGGCTCACCATCTATATCCATGGTCAGATGATCTTGTTCAAGTTAAAGGCGTTCAATTATTTACTGCACTGTTCTTCCAACTTTTCCTATATGTTCAAAATTTTTCTCAACAAGTCATGACAAAAAGTTCTTAACTGTATAAAAATATACATCTAGGTAGGGTGGTAACTTCACTGGCTAAATCAATTCTGCAAAATTTAAGGAAAAACACTTGTCACCTCTGAGACAACCATTGTAAAGGCACTCAGGTAAATATGTTCAGGTGCTACTGATGGAAAGTGACCAGTTTGGGCTAACAGGAAAGTACCGTAATCTGAGTCTTAATTCAACAGAGAGGTATAACATTAATTTCCTAAAGGGTCTATTTTGTACTAGACTAACGTCAATGCATGGATTTATATCACTGTTTATGGAACTCCCATGCATTAATTCTCCTTGCTCATGGACCACAGCTTCCCACTTCATGAATTTCTGGGCCTGGCCTGTGTATGAAAAACATTCCCCAGGGCCATGGTTGAGCCTTGACTTTGCTGCCCTCCCAGGGCCTCTCACTCTGAGCGAGTCTTTGCATCTCGCCCCTTTCTTTTCTCTCTCCAAAGGCAAGATGAGAGAATGGCCTGGACAGTCTCCACTGGTGCTCACTCAGTACTGAAATAAATTAAATTCAATGCGCTAGGCACCCTCCTAGGTACATACGACAATGAATGAATAAAATTCTTTAGTCTTCACAATCCAGGAAATACTTGGATTTGTTCAGGATACACATAGAAGGGGCACTGACATCAATTTAGACAACAGGAATGAGAGAGGAATGAACACACCACGGAACTCGGCATAACTAACAGCTTTGGCAGCAGAAGGACCTTGCTTGAAGGCCCAGCCTCATGCACGTATTAGCTATGTGTCCTTGGGCACAGTTCCTCATCTTTCTGATCCCCAAATTTCTAATTTGGGAGGGAGGTGATGCTATCAACCTTGCAGGGCTATCAGAGTTAGAGAAAATATACATTAAGAATATAGCTCAGGGTCCCCAAGTGTCTGGCACCTTCTGGGCACTCATTAAATGAAAATTATTATTATGACATTTTTGTCCGCTCAGGTCAAGAACCGTAAAAAATGGAATGATGGAAGAACAGTTTGACCATCAATGAAAAATAGGTACTCTGTGTACATACAGCCCTTGCCTGTTACATTGAAGACTGTTAAAAAAAAGTAATTACTGCTATTGTTATTTAGTTCTTATTAACCACCAACATGGTACTTTAACCCAGGCAGCCTCAAACTCAGGAGCAGGCTACATATCAAAAGTTCGTTTGTAAGGTAGCTGCATGGAAGTCACCATTTGCAATCATCCCACAAAAGTAAATCCTTGCGTGACGGTTCCCAGTTCAGGCCACAAAAGGCCACTGATGGGAAAATGCCAGGTGCATTTCCTCTTGGCTACAGCCAGATCAAGGCTCTCAGCAGCTTTAGGCCACACAAGAAGTTTCCTTAGCTGGCGGCAATGCTGGAGGGCGGCCCAGCAATTCTTCCCCATGTATCTCTGAGCCAGGACTGTCTCCCTCTTTTCTTGAGAAGGCAAGAAAGGGCCTGCCGTTTTCCCTTTTCTCAGGTTGCTATTTCCATCAGCAAAAGGGTTCTCTCCTTGATCCATTCAAAGAGCAGGGAGCACTTGGTGGTTCTCTGCGGAAATCAGACAGAAGCTGCCATCTGAGCCCAATCTCCTTGGCTTCCTTTCTTTTATACCAGCAGGGAAAGATCAACCTGACAGTGAATTTGGAGTTCACAGAACACGAAGGTAATGCTCATTTGGGTTTCAAATGAATCCAGACACGTCCACTGCCAGGTATTTAATGTGCAATATATATATATATATATATATATATATATATATATATATATACACACACACATACATACATACATACACACACACACACGTATAAAACATCCATATAATTTTCAGTTTCTATAAATGAAAAGACTAGATGGAAAATATCAAAATGTATATTAAGATAGTAGGATTAATATTTGCTTTAAATATCTTAAGGATTAGAATATCTCAGAAAGATTTACAAATTTATCATAGAAGATTCAGATCTTGTTAGAAGACCAATAACAAATGCTAAACATTGCTTTTCTGTGCTACCTATAACACTTTTTTTTAAACATGGTTTTTGTTAGGTTTTTCTACATTTGAGGCCAACTCTCTCTAACAGAAGTGCAATTAAGAAATTCAGAACTTAAGGAATACATTACCCAAATATCTCCAGGAACTTGCCCCATAATTAATAGAATTGGGGGGTTTCCTGTACCTGCCCTGTCTTCACAGTTGCGGCCACAGCCTGTTGGCTAAGAGCCAAACTCCAGGGACTGGCCAGCGGCCAGCGACAGTCAGCACTGGCCAGACTCCCAATGCGTTTTTATTTGCCAGGAGCCCTTAATGAGGATACCAGCTCTTCCACCCAGAGGAAAGAGCGACTCATTCTGCCCAGGAGGGCTCTGGGGAGGTTTGACCCAGAAGGTGGCCGCTGGGTGGCTGCTCCAAGCAGAAGAAAACATTTTAATGGCTGGGAAATGAAGGGAAGCAGAATGTTTTACAGAAGGGAGAATGGGGAGTGGGGACGGGAACAAGTGGAAGGTCAGACTGCGGAAGGCGGTGAGCAAAGATCTGGACTGTTCTCTGGGCCGGGGGAGCAAGGCCAGGCCAGGAGGACGGGAGACAGGGTCCCTTGAAGCGCCAGCCCAGGGAGGGTGGTGTGAGGCCGCCTCTTGGCCTTGGCAGTCGAGCGGCTTTGAGAGGACGCGAGTAGGAGGGGTGGAGGGGTGTCAGGTAATGCCTTAGACGTCATCCTGAGGGACACAGGAAGAGACCTGTGAGAAGGGGAAATAGATTAAATTGGGGACGTTCTATATGCAGAGAGCCACAGCTCCTCGGAGCTCGCACCTGGGCCTGGAGTGAGAAGCCGCAGGTGCGTGGGGAGCAGGGGGTCTCCCGGGACACTCAGACGGGAACAGGAGCGGCTAAGACACAGCCACCCAGAACGTGGACCCTGAAAGGACCGTTGGAGGAGGACGAGATCCTTGTCAAGGGAGAGAAGGCACCAGAAACCCAGAGGAAGTGCCGGAGAGAAGCAAAGGCGGCGGCTGTTTCCGGCCCTCCCTCTGGCGTCCAAGTCCAAGGCTGCGACGGTGAGCAGGGGTCCCAGCGCCCGCCTCCCGGCGGAGTAACCTCGGCCCTTGCTTCGGTTTCCCCTTCCCTGTCCTTACAGAGCTCTTCCGTCCTCGGGGTCTGTCGTCCACCACCTCTGATGACATCTCCCCGGCTCTCCCCCACCTCCTGCCGCCCCAGCCCGTCCTCAGACATGACCGGTGACTTCCTGCCCTGGCCCGCGCTTCTCTCTCCGCCCTGGATATTACTTAGCACAGTGTCTGGTGCACAGTAAGTGAACATCCTAGTCTTTGACCTTAGCCCTCTTCCTCGGGGTTTCTCGTTCCTTCTCTCCCTTGACACCTGCTCTTTCCTCTCCAGACGCTGCCCGGTGATGGACGTTGCCCTCTCCCTTGGCGCCTTTCTCTTTCCTGATCCAGTCGACACCCGCGCCCGGAGCTTCAACATTCCCACTCGTTTGTCATTCTGTGAGAGACCAAGGACTAGGAAGAGGAGCCAGCGGGGGCAGGTTAGTCTGGGAAGGTGACCTTGGCAGCTAACCCGGCCGTCTCTCAGCAGGTCAGGACATCAGCTAGGATAACGCTTCTGGCCGGTGGCGCCTCATCCCCTGGGCTGGTTTGGAAGAAGGGTCCGGCTGGGGGTTGGGGGGAAATAATGTAATGAAGAATAATAAAATACATGTATTTAAAAAAAAGACAGAGAATAAGAAAGGAAGGAAAGAAAGGAGAAATAAAAAGAAGAAATAAAACAGTGCAAAACCAGACCAAAAAAAAAAGGAAGAAGGGTCCGGCACATGCGGCTCGGCAGTTCTGGGTCTCCTCTCTGTGTAGGACAGTGTGCAGGGCCTGTCTCTGCCATGTGCTAAGGGGCCTCTGTGTGTTTTGGGGGAGGCCTGTGGTCGTCCCACTGTGCCAGGAATACATAGACGCGTTGGTTCAATTTAGAGTGAGCATTAGCAAAGCCACGTGGCTGCAGCTCTGAAGCCACACTCTCCAATTTGTTTCAGGAGGAGTAAAGCTGATGTTACACTCTCTGTCTGACGAGTGCTTTTATATGTCAGCTGGGAAGGGAAGACAGGAACCTTATCTATTGATCATCCGAAATCCCTAACACTGGGGAAATACTGGTGCTACCAGAAATAATGGCGATATTGTTTGATCTGCAGCTCCTATGAATTTACAGGCTCCCACCTCGCCGGGCCCTGGATCCCCTGGTAATCCTTCTAGCTCCTTCTTTACTCCCCTTCAGTAGTGCTGAAGTTTGTAGGAGCCCCTGCTACTTTCTTTAATCTCTGCCACACCATCACTTTCTTTCTCGCAAATGTCATTCGCCCCTAAGAGTTAAATCTCTCCACTTTACCCACTCCAAGTTCTGCATTTAGAATATAAAAAGTTGAATATGTTAAGGTATTTTGAAATAATCTGTTAAAATATTTCCAACAACAGGAGCAATTGTAAGTCTGGGTCCGAATGAAGATCGGTCAGCACTTACGGTCAGCACTTAGGCTGTATTAACTTTCATTTAATCTTTTAGACTTCTACAAAGCTATTTATTGTAAACTTACTGTATGAAAGCTAAGAGGTGATGTGCTTTGAGCAGGAGGCATCATTATAAGAGTTGGACTCCTATTTCCAAATGAGAGAAAACCAGAGTGAAATCGGCTGGTATTGGGTTGGAGCCCAGCACGATCTAGCCACAGCGTGGGGTGGGAATGCAGCTGACCTTCTGGAACAGCCAGAAACCAGGGTCCCAGGGACCAGGGGCCTGGACTCTTCTTGCCTTCCCACTCTGCGTGTTGACTCATTGGCTGTCATCGCATATGGGTTTCTTCCACGTGAACACCGTGGGTACCAAGTTTCCTAGGTGAAGGTTGTCACCTCTTTTTCTCACTTGCAGTTTGAAAAAAAAAATCGCAGGTGAAGACCCACATTAGTCTAAGGATCAAGTTCCCTCTCACAGCAGTGAATGGAATAGAGTAGTAAGATATCATGAATTCTTTCAATCAATGGTAGGGGAGGAACAGTTTCCAAAAGAAGAAAATGTGATTTACTAGGAAGGGGACACAACACCCAAAACTGTCACTAATGGCTACAATCTTCACTAGGTCATTTTCTTGCAAAGTTTTAGAAGAGAATGCTGAATGATTCCTACCATTTTTAGCATACTAAATACAACTGCTCAAATTTAGTTTTGTTTTAAAGACATTTTGAAAGAGTCTGTGTACTAAGACATAAGGCTGCTTCAGTTTCCTGAAGTTAAAAGTCCTGATGCCAAGTCGGACCAACTACAGACTGAAGTAAGCCTCGTGACTTAATTGACTCTGCCTGGAAGAACTTTTGCAAGCACGATGCCTTGCCAGTAGAGCAACTGGTGTCCAATTCTTCCTTCCTCATAGGACAGTTAGGGAAATGGAATGTCCAATCCCACAGGCTCCATCAGCTAAAGCACCTTGGCATCACCGCTCTGTCTGGATTCCAGACTTGTGATCATCCGTGCTGCAGCTTGACATTCAAGCTCATTCGAGGGTCAGTACCACAATGCTTTATCAGAACTAGGAATCTAGCCTATCAGGAAAACTATCTAGATTCCGAGGAATCTATCCCTCCAAAAAATTACCGAACCTTTCCCCAGACTATTTAAATTAAACCCTAAAACTCAACATAAGCATTATTTTGTTATGTTGCCAAAATAATTCACCAATTGCATTTGGGGGATTGGAATAAAAAATTAGCCTTCACTCTATTAGAATAAAACTGCTTAAACCATCTATCATACTCCATTAAACGATCTCCACATATTTGACATGCAAAATATGACTGAAAGCAATGATAAACTGTAGTTTGTAGACTATGGGTTTGGCACAGATCCATCTTGAAATAAATGCAAAATTGAAAATAAGCATTTAGGAAGTTCTGTACTAATCTGCCATTCTAATCACATACGTGTGTGATCAATGAACTCATCTAATTGAACAGGAAATATACCATTTTGGACCCACATATATTTCCAACCTACATGAGTCACATATTGGGCTGAACTATATGACCAAAGCCCGTAGAATGACATATCAGTCTAAATTGAATTAGAAGTTAAACAACAAAATGCAAAGAAAACAGAAGGAGATAACACTTCATGTTCATTAGAATAGCTATTTAAAAAAACAAAACAGAAAATAAGGGTTGGGTGTGGCCAAGGCAGAAGGGTTGTTTGAGGCCAGAAGTTTGAGATCAGCCTGGGCAACATAGTGAGATCCATGTTCTATAAAAAAATTCAAAAATTAGCCAAGCCCAGGAGTTTGAGATTGCAGTGAGCTATGATGATGCCATTGCACTCTTAACTTGGGCAACAGATGCCATTGCACTCTGTCTCAAAAACAAACAAACAAACCCAAAATAACAAATGTAGGTGAGAATATAGAGAAATCAGAACCATTGAGTATTGCTGGTGGGAATGTAAAATGGCATAACTGCTATGAAAAAGTTTGTGGTTCCTCAAAAAGTTAAACTCAGAATTATAAAATGATCCAGAAGTTCCACTTTTAGGTGTATATTCAAAAAAGAATTGAAAGCAGGGATTCATATAGACACTTGTACACCAAAGTTCATATTCCAATACCCAAAATGTGGAAATAACCCAAATGTCCACCAGCAAGTAAATGAATAAAGTGTGGTATGAGGACTATTGGACTATGTGGGATAATGGACTATTATTCAGTCTTAAAAAGGAATACAATTATAATACCTGCTTCAACATGAGTGAGTAAACTTTGAAGAAGTTATGCTAAGTGAAATAATCTAGACATAAAAGCGCAAACACTATATGATTCCACTTACACACGGCGTACGTAGACTAGTCAAGTTCATAGAGACAAAAAGTAGAATAGAGGTTAACAGAGTCTGGAGGTAGGGCTAATGGAGAGTTATGATTTAATGGGGATAGAGTTTCAGTTTGTGATGATGAAAAGGTTCTGAAAATGGTGCTATAGACTGAATGTCTGTCCCTCCTCCATCCCCCCAAATTCACAGGTTGAAATCCAATCCCCAAGGCAATGGTATTTGGAGATGGATCCTTCAGGAAGTGATGAAGTCAGGAGGGTGGGCCCCTCATAGGTGGAGTTAGCACCCTCATAAAAGAGACCCCAGAGAGCCTCTGTGCCCCTTCTACCATCACAAGAAGACACTCTTCTGTGACCCAGAAAGTAGACTCTCACCAGACACCGAATCTGCCAGCGCCTTGAACTGGGACTTCCCAGCCTCCAGAACTGTGAAATACATTTCAGTTGTTTAAAAGCCACTTAGTCTACAGTATTTTGCACCTGAATAGACTAAGACAAATGGACTGTGGTGATAATGGTATGGCATTGTGAACGTACTTAATGACACTAAATCACATGCCAAAAAATGGTTAAAATGGTAAGTTTTGTTATGTAGAAAAAATGTAATCCCCCTCCCCCTGTGATGTAAAGAAACAAAACTTGTTCTTCATATCACACAGTCCTAGATTAGACATCCTAGGGGATTCTGAACCGAATAAAGTTTGAAAAATGCTGCATAAAATATTCCCCACTTGGAGTTCATTATGCTTACACTAACCAGTTCCAAGAAATTCTTACTAAGAAACTCTTCTAATTTTAGTTCAACATTTCCTAAATATATTGAACATTCTAATCCATGTTTTCACCATACACGTTTTAATATTTCATGCAACACAGTTTAAGAAATGTTGAGCTGGATGGACTACTGGAACGGGCTTCATCCACTCACATCACGCTCAAATAAGAGTGAAATAGTCATCACACTTTGGTTGTGGCCCATCGTCTGAAACTGTCAACCTTTAATCAGTTCCTACACTGGCAATACCATCCTGCAAGGCATGTGAGCTATTAGGAGTCAAATATCAAGGTCTGATTCATCTCGGCATCCTTTAAGCTTCACGAGAAAGGACACATTTCACACTTGTCTCTCTATAGGGCTGCGAGTTACGATAACGATTTACTAGGTAGGGGTGACCCCAGGAACAAAGTACTTCATAGTCTAGGTCAGGCATGTGGATGACATTAGAAAAAGAAACAGACGTTTAGAGGCCAAATGGGTGTGCAGAGCAGGAACCATATTGATAGATCCAAATACCATTACCCCTATCATATTTAGAGGTCATGACCTCTCTACGATGAAGGCTAAAAAGTCAGCAAGAAAGGAAATACCACAAAGTAAAAAAAAACAAAAACAAGCTTTGCACTCATCGATGTAGACCATGGGCTGAAATAATTTTAGTATTTAAATGTTTCAGCTGCAGAAGAGTCTACTTAAAATGTGCTGCTGATATTAAGATGTATACGAACAGGAAGAAGAGATACACAGGGTAGGAATTCAAAGCAAAAAAGAGAAATCTGGTGGAAATGTCACCACTGCTCCTTTTATGTTTTCAAGTTTATCAGGTTCTTACCCCAAGTTACGGCTGCCTTTACTATTCCAAATTTTTTCTATGTAATTCAAAAAAGGTGTGGAGAAAAGCTTGTCTTCATATAACTCTAAATTCTTAACTTCATAATCATGTACAAGTGGAAAACACATTTCATCTTCAAGGAATGTTCAAAAAAAAAAAGGATATTCAAAATAATAAATTTTCCATGGATACTGGCTTCCTCTTTCCAACGTAGCATTTGGCCTAATTTATACAATAAATCTAATGGGGGGAGTTATCTCTCTCAAATAGCACCTAGCACATTCTTGGCAACTAAAAAGAGTTAACACATTGCATATGTCGTTCACATTCATAAAACAAGATATCTGAGAAACAGGTCACCAAGGAGGGGAAAAAGAAGGGAAGGTTAAATATAGGAAGGCTGAGGGCCACCAATGTGGCTGCAAAGGACCTTCTTAGCAGTTGGTTGTTTGAGGTGTATACATGAGTAAAACCAGGAAGGATGGAGGCCCTCTGAGGTGTCTAGGGCTTTGCAATTTCTACCTCATTGAATTGCAGCAACCCCAGCCCTCAGGAGGCCCACCTCAAAGGCACAGAAAAAGAGATGTGTAAAATCAGTTCCCTGGAGTGACTGTTTAAGTACCTAGTTTCAGTTTGAAATGATGAAAAAGTTACGGAGCTACATGGTGGTGATAGTTGTAAATATACTTAATGCTAATGGACTGTATACTGGAAAATGGTTAAAATGGCAAATTTTTAACCTACCTTTTACCACAATAAAAAAAGTTACTTCAGTAACATCCCAAGGTCATACAGCATCTCCATCTTACAGCTAATAGATAGGCCAGTCTTCTTCCAAAGCCACAGTCTTTTCCTGCATTTGCCCCGAATAATGCTAAAGATGGTGACAATTATAAACATCGTCCTCACTGATTCTTAGTGCTGACACTAAGTCAGACCCTGATCTAAGCAATTTATGTATATTTACATACTTAAGCCTCATATCAACCCTAGGGGGTAGGTATCACACACTATTATTATCCCCATTTTCAGATCAGAAAGTAAAGAGACATTATGTAATTTGCTGAAGGGGACACGACTTAATAAAGTGGTCAAACTAGGAATCAAATCCAGACAGTCTGATTCCAGGACCCTTGCCACTTACCCCTTCACTCCATTGCCTCTTGGTGTATAAATCAAGGCACAGAACATAGATAGATGTAAACCCGACTAGCTTCAAGCTAGTCAAGAATGTCAATAGATTATAAACAATGTTCCGAGGGGCTAATAAGAGTCCGTTCCCTCCTAGTCTCTGGGGAAGACATTCTGAAAACCTGCTTGAATACCGTCTTCCATGAGGCTTTCTGTGGGCCGGTGGATCACGCTGGGCCTGAACCACGATGGTAGCAAGCAACAGTATGCACACTCAGCTCTGTATTATGGTTGAAGCCTATGACTTAGTTCCCCCATTCTGCCATGAGTTAGCTTGCAGGATTCATACTCATGCATGTACTGACTATTTTAGAACTAGCACACGGTTTCAGTAAGTTTTTCAAAATTCACCTGGAATAGTTTAATAGTTAATAGTTTAAATAATATGTTCATTGCAACATTATTCACAAGAGCCAAGATATGGAAACAATCTAAGTGCCCTTCAATGAATGAATGAGTAAAGAAAAGGTGGTATATGTATTCATAATGACATATTATTCAGCCATAAAAGAGAAAGAAATCCCATCTTTTGTGACAGCGTGGATGAACCCAGAGGGCATTATGCTAAGTGAATAAGCCAGGCACAGAAGGACAAATTCTGTCTGATCTCACTTGTAGACTCACAGAGAATAGAATGGTGGTTGCCAGGGGCTGCCGGAACTGGGGAGAGGTGGTTCAATGGGTATATACTTTCAGTAATAAGATTAATGAATTCAGGGGCTGTAATGTACAGCACGGTCTCTATAATTAACAAAACTATACTGTATACTTGGAATATGCTAAGAGTAGGTCTTAACTGTTCTCACCACACTTGACGTGGAGACAGATGGGTTAATTAGCTTGACTGCTGGGATCATGTATATGCAGATCAAATCATCATGTTGTACACCTTAAATGTACACAATTTTTATTTATCAATTATATCCCAAGAAAGATGAAAAGTAAATAAATAAATAAATAAATAAAATTGTCAGCCTCTGTTCATTAAATGTTTAGCTCTATAGCCATCTGGTTCTAGAGTTCTTTTCCAATTCTTCTTTTTAATTACCTTTTCAGCCCCTTCTACAGGAATTGGTATAGTTAGGGTTTCTATTTCTAGGGTCAATTTTTGATAACTTTTGTTTTGTTAAGAAATCATCCTTTTTCTCTGATTTTCAAACCTCTTACCATGGGCTAGTTTATACAAGTCTCAAAATGATTTTAATTCATTTTCTATCGGTTGATTTGCATTTCTTTTTTTTTTCCTTATTGTTTATTTATTCTTTTGCCAACTTATGCTTTCCTTAGTTGTGCTTTCATGGGATTTATCTAGATCTTTCCAAAGAAACAGGTTTTGGATTTATTTATTCATTCTTCCTTCCATTTAATTTCAGCTTTTATATTTATTCATTCCATCTATTTGTTGAGGTTTATTTTGTTTCTCTTTATGTCCTATGCTGAGAAAAAATTTGTCCTTTTTCTTTACTTTTCAGTAAAGAATAAAAAATGTTCTGAGGATAGCTGTCGCTGAGTTTAAAAGTGTTATAATAAAATATTCTCATTTTCATTTATTTTCCAATAACTTCTTCTTTGGTTTCTTTTTGATTTCAGTGAGTGTGTTTTGTAATTTGCAAGTAGATAAGGTTTTTAAAATTGGCTTCTTGTTTCTTATTAATTTACTTATTTATTTTTATTTTTTTGAGAGTCTTGCTATGTCGCCCTTGGTAGAGTGCTGTAGCATCACAGCCCACAGCAACCTCAAACTCTTGGACTTAAGCACTTCTCTTGCCTCAGCCTCCCAAATAACTGGGACTACAGGCACCTGCCACAATGCCCAGCTATTTTTTGTTGCAGTTGTCTAGCTGGCCTGGGCCAGGTTCAAACCTGGCACCCTCGGTGTACATGGCTGGCACCGTAACCACTGTCTACGGGCACTGAGCCTCTTGTTTTTTTGTTTTGTGGCTATTAAATCATGATGAGCATGTGATCTGTTAAATCATTCCTTTTTCTTTGACGTTTTTAAGGGTTTCTTGGTGGTCAAGTACATGACAGGACATATTTCATAGACATTTAACTGCCTATTTTTATATATTGACCACGATTTTTGAAAATCAACATGAAACTCCATCACTTAGCAATTGTTGTAGGACATCTACCGTGGTGTGATGAGAAAAAGCATGAGATGTGGAATTTTAAAATCCTGTCTCTTCTCTTCAAAGACAGGGGTTTCAGTTAGCTCGTGTGTAAAACGCAAATGGTGCTTACCTGCCTCACGGGGTCATTAGAGAAAATTAAATGAGCCTGGTGTGCTCTCCCGCCCCACACCGTGCCTCCCTGAAGCCCCGGGTGGCACCTGTGGCTCAGTGAGTGGGGCACTGGCCCCATATACTGGAGGTGGTGAGTGCAAACCTGCCCCTAGCCAAAAAAAAAAAAAAAAAAAAAAAAGAAAAGAAAAGAAGAGAAATACGCCTTATAAGAAACAGCTCCTCCACAGCCCTGGCAGGCCATGAAAAAGCTCTCAAATAGAAACAGTCCTGGCTGTGTGGTGGCTCATGCCTGCAATCCTAGCACTCCAGGAGGCCGAGGCAGGTGGATTGCTTGAGCTTGGCAGTTCAAGACCAGCCTGTGCAGCAGCAAGACACTGTCTCTACCGAAAACAGAAAAACCAGCCGGGCGTGGTGGGGGGAGCCCGTAGTCCCAACTACTATGGAGGCTGAGGCAGGAGGATCACTTGAGCCAAGAGTTTGAGGATGAGCTATGATGCTGCTGTGATACTCTACTCAGGGTGACAGAGTGAGACTCTGTCTCAAAACAAAAAAAGAAAAAAGAAAAAGAAACGTGAGTCTTGCCAGGCACTTCGCGCCATAAAACGTGGAGAAAGGGACACACTGCTGTGTGCATGTCACACATGCCACAGAGGATCGTAGAGAAAGGCAGTCGTCCCAGATCAAGAGTCTTTTGAAGCAGTTAAGCATTTTAAATCCCTTAAAACACTGCTGGAGTGGTTTAAGTGTGCAGTGGGTGGGGAGAAGAGGGGGAGGAAGAACTTAAAGCAATTTTGCTGTTACACTTAGTGCTGGAGAGAATATTTTTGAAACTCAAGACTGATTGAGACGGACATCAAAAGCCTTGGATTCGTTTGATGTTTGGACACATACACACAATGCAGATCACTGCTGTGTTAATGACGACCGTCTGTATGCCAGACGGACTGTGCAACTATGTCCCAAGCCATCGGACTTGCTGCCATTTGAGAAGCAGATTAAGGTAAAATCGTCCTAGCACAAATGGTTCCCCCACCCCATGTTTAAGGTGCAACACCCTCTCGTGATTTACAATAATTCAAAAGATCAACTTTTAAGACCTCTCCTGCCTGCCTAAATGCCACTGTGTGAGAATCAGAAGTGGCAATATTACACCCACTCAATTTACGTGACCAGGCAAGGCAATCGTGTGTCTTACGGGACAGGAAATGGGGTGTGGTGAGCAGCCCCACCGTTCAGAGGTATAAATAAAGTCAGGCATAGCACAGCATCCAACTTATAGAATCGTTTTGTAATTTGACATTTGTAAAAGCAGCTTCTGTACTGAGTATCTTGACTAGCAAAAACAAGAAAACCAAAATACATGCAATTCCATTCTCCCAGAACATTCTTTTAGTGCCACTAAAAAACTGCTCATTTTTCTTTCCTTCTCTTTATTTATTTACTTCTATTTTTCATCTCTCCAACCCTCAAGTGGAATGAGATCATTTTTCTCTTGTTAGCCTTTATTCACATGAAATGCAAACATTTGATAAATATGTGGGGGAGATTTTCACCTCTTCTCCCAAAGTCGCAAATTAAAATAGCATAAAAACAGTTTTACCAGGGGCAGCGCCTGTGGCTCAGCACCAGCCCCGTATGCCGGAGGTGGCGGGTTCAAACCCATCCCTAGCCAAAAAAAAAAAAAAAAACAGTTTTACCCATCCTATTGGCTAAGATGAATTGAAACAGTCTCACTCTGTTGACCTAGGTAGAGTATCATGGCGTCATCATGGCTCACAGCAACCTCAGACTTTTGGGCTCAAGTGATCCTCTTGCCTCAGCTTCCCAAGTAGCTGCGACTGCAGGTGCCTGCCACAATGCTCAGCTAATTTTTCTATTTTTTAGTGGGTTTTTCTCTTGCTCAGGCTGGTCTGGAACTCCTGAGCGCAAGGAATCCATTGACCTTGACCTCCTAGAGTGCCAGGATTACAGGCATGAGCCACCACTCCTGGCCTGAATAAAGAATTTTAAGGTCCAGTGTCGGAGAAGGTATGAAGTTGACAGCCTCAGATTTAACCAGCAAATGGTTCTATATTATCCTTTGGAAGAGTGATTTAAAAATAAGTGTCAAAAGCTTCAGGGTTTTTCATTTCGCGAATTCAGCAATTCACCTTTTAGGAATCTGTCCTGAAGACAGATAGAACACACAAAGATTTCTGGAAGAAAATGTCCATTGCAACATTGTTTAAAATGAAAAACTGGGTGCAACATGAATATCCAACAACAAGAAATTGCTTAAATAGAGTAATGGTATATACTTTTGTTGGTATAATATACACTTACGTTAGGCATTAGAATGATTTGAAGGATTTCAACCCTCAAGTCCAAAGCTGTTATTCAAAAAAAGTCTGTAAAAATCATTTATAATCGAACTATTCACAGTAAGCCCAGTTAACATTAGGATGTATAATTTTAAAGTTATTTTCCTCTCATTCTAAAATTCTGAGATTTTTCAAATAAGCAGATGGTTAAAAAAATACAGAAAAAGGTATATTGTAAAGTTACCCTCCCATTTCTGTCCTCCAGCCACCAAGATTCCCAGCCCCCAAACAACGAATATTTTGAGTTTCTTGTGCATATTTCCAGGAGTATTTTGTGTACAGTCATCCCCTGTCTACACAGGGGATGAGAACAGCTGAATCCACATGGACTCAAGTCCCATCGGTGGCCTTCCAGCACCTGAGTATACAAGAGGTCTTAAAAATGGGCTCCACACACTGGGAATACTGAATTTTCCATCCACATTTGGTTCCAGCTGCAGAACCTGCCGATATGGAAGGCCTACTGTATATTAAAGACAAAATTAAACATTAAGTGGGTCCTGGAAGCTCAAACCTGTGCTTTTCAAGGGTCGACTATACATAGAAATTTACTTACACATATTCCACATCCTCCCCACCATTTTTTAAAAACCTAAAGTAGGTACATGTAGCTTTAAAAAGAATAATCAAAGATAAAGAGTACCATCATTCATTTTTTAGAATGATGATATGGTATTCCATGCTAAGACCATGCCAAAATTAGGATAAACACATAATTTATTTTCCAAATCAAGATACTTTTGAAAAGGAAGAGTGTACTACTACTATGGCAGAATGACCAGCATAAACAAAGATTCTTTCAGACAAAGCTGGATATATGGCCATCCTAACTGCACATGACCATAACCTCTCCAATTAGTCCTCGGTTGATGGACGCTGCAGTTTGCTACTGAAAAACTGTTGTAGTAAAAAGTTTATATATGTGTTCTTTCACCCAAGTGGGAGCGCATCTGTGGAATATAATACTTAGAAGGGAAATTGTGTAGTCAAAAGATATTTACATTGTTTTTATTTGCTAGATATTTTCAGATTGTCCTCCATAAAGGCTGTCATCATTTTCATTTTTTTCTGAAATAAGCAAGTGTTGCCTTTCTAATAAACAATGAAACAATAAGTTACTTTCAAAATCAAAAATTATTTGAAAAATGTAGGTTGAGCAAGTTGAAAGCATTCTTAGTCATAAACATATAGAAACCCAAGACTGGAAACAATTAAAGTTGAGTGTATTTAGACTATAAAGGAGTTTCAAAAACAAACATAAACCACACAAGATATGTGTGCAAATGAATAGATTGTGCAGTCACAGGGAACAAGCTCTTTATAAAAAATATTGCTATGCATTTCCCATCCCCCCTTCTTTTTTATCTCCCACATTCTTCTTTTTGTCCAACTAGGCAAGTTTATTTTCATCTGAAGTCAATAAGTGACAACCAATGGCTGATAGATGCCTGTGTTTGGGTTTTAGTTGGTGGTTGGTTTGGTTTGGTTTGGAGTTTTTTCATTTTCTTTTTTCTTCAAAAAACAAATAATTCCCCAAACTGCTATTCTACTACTTACAGACAGCTATTAAAGTTGTTAGATCTGAAGCCCAAAGAGGTAGAGAAATCTCTCAGGAGGCCAACTGGTTGAGAGGATTTGCTAAAATTGTGCCATTTCAACATTGTATGAAGCAAATATCTACTGCCACCAAAACAGACTCTTTTCTGCTTTGGGTATCTGAACTCTGGGAGAAAAGAAACATACTCTTCCGCTTATAAAATGAAATCTCCACCTGCCAAAAATATGTTCTAATAATCTCATATATTCAGGCCCCAACCGTAAACATCTTACTACTCATGAGACATTCCTAACGTAAGCTTCAGATCTACCATATAAATTTGCATGTCAAGAAGTTACAAGACCAAGTACAGAGTGTTCTCAAGCGTCCGAGGGAGGAATGCTACGAGAATTTTTGTCATAGCCACATGATGAAACAGCATTTGAAAATTATTTCCAAAAGAATACATCACAAAATGAATATAATTTTAAAATTTTGTATTTGTAATGGATATAGGGAACCATAGCATCAGGCTGGCATATAACAAATATTGACTGAATAATTGCATTTGGGGTAAGACAGACTACCTGTTAAAATAACACCTGATGAAACAATACGGAGCTAAAAGGCAAAACTGCCCTTTCTCCATTGCAATTCCTTTCAAAATCAGAGATGTTAAAGAAATGCTAGCTTGTCAGTGCCTTCACACTTAAAGCAGCAACCACAGCTACTAGTCACAGAATCATTGTGTTAGTCATCCTCCAATGGAAATTTAAAAGTTGTTTCCAGTCTTTCTGCTTCTTCAAAATACGTAAATGTAAAGTGTGTGTGTGAGATTTCCTCTAAGTGGAAGTGCACCTGTAGGGCTGAAAAAAACCCTTCGATGTGAAATTGTGCTAAAGTATTTCACAGATATTATTCTTTTCATTCTCATAACAGCCCCACAAGATGGGTTCAGTTGCTCCTAATTTATAGATGAGGAAATTAAAACTAAGGTTCAGTGCACTAAAACTGTTTCTCCAAGGTCACACATATAGCTAGCAAGTGGTAGACTCGGGGTTTAATCCAAACCCCAATGTCCTGCCCTTTTCACTCTTACATAGTCTCAAAAATGTTTTCCTAGAAGCCAGAAACTAATAGCATAATAGAATGTCTAAGCCACACCTGAAGTCTTTTTTTTTTTAATTTGGCCTTATTTTTACTTACTACATATATTATAAACATATACAATACATGCTACTGAAGACTTGATCATCTATATTCAAAACGTTAAAACAATGAATGGAATGATGGCTTAATGGTCGGGTTTGTGACGTGCCCTAGTCTTCCACTGATGGGTCTGGGTCCTATAACATGAAAAGGGACCCTCATGGACTTTAGTCAAATCCAGGAAGGTCCCCCCATACCCCCAACACATTTTGTCTTTTTGAGATCTTTATTCCATGACCCCTGCCAGATCCCACCTGATTCTGTACTTAAGATCTTCCTGGAATAAAGTTAGTTCAACAAAACTCACAGTATTTTCTGCCTCCGGGGTTTGCTTTATAAAAGAGAGGTCCATTTGGATAATTTGGCACAAATTCCCTCACAGATGGCACAGAAGAGAGATTTGTCTTCTTAATTATATTATAGATGGGAGCCATGGCAAAGGGCCAGGGCTCAGAACTTTTAAAATAGTTCTTAGAGCTAATGACCTAATAGCCATTAGCCTTTATAATGGAGTATCTCCCCTCCGGGGCTTTGTAACACTTTACACATGCGAAGTGTGTATGACAACATTTACAGAAGGACTTGACATGTCTCAAAAAAAAAACCTTAAAAATATGGGGTTTCTTTTATCTAGCAATTTTATGACTGGGAATCTGTCCTAAAAAAATGGTCAGGAAAAAAGATTTATGTACACTACTGTTCATCACAGCTTAAAAAATAGAAACAACCCAAATGCCCAGCAATAGGAGTACGCTTAAGTAATTTATTGTACATCCATATAGGAAAAAAAACCTGCAGCCATCGAAATAGTGTTCTCAAAGAATACTTAATAACATAGGGAAATCCTCACGATCCAAGTCAAGGGAAAATGAAGGATAGAAAGCTGACGGGTAATACGCCCTCAGCCATGTCATTTATATACCTACAGAGATATAAATGGAAGAACATGAACCAGAAAGGCAAGTGTCTGAGTGGTCTGTTTTGCATGATCTTATTTTCTCCTTTATATCTTTTTAAATTTTTATTTTCACATACTGATTATATATTATAGTTAAATCCAGAAAAAAAGATGACTTTCTCAGCTATGGGCCTTCCCCCACCTCAGCCACCTACTCTCTTGCCTCTTGGTGTGTGACCAGTTCACTAATTACACATCATCACTGGTGTGTAGAGAGAGGGGACATGATGGCGAAATTCAAAGCCACCTTTTGGTAGAAGGAAATGATTGCCGTACATTCGTTTGGAGCAGATTCGAAAGTCCTACTGGGGCTAAAGTGATTTGGAGATTTTCTTTATCTATAAAACCCCTAAGGCAGATATTGTCCGATGGCTGTAGACAACCACATCTTGGTCTAAGAAAATACAAACCTCTAAAGTAAAAATTCCCACGACGTCACTGAGTGGCAATGGCCTTTGTGAAGCACCTGCCTTCTCCTTCGGACGCTCTTGTCTGACTCTGCCTTCCATTTCCTCTTTCTTGATGCCTTAGGTCTAAAAGTTCTAAACCAACCTAAGAATTGCTACCTAGGTCCTTCCCCACTCCTAAGTCAAAATGTTTCCAACTGTCCAGATACGGAAAGCAAAACACAAACTCTGCATGGCAGTCGATACTCTGGCCGTACACCTTCACAAACTCTTAATTCCAGTTTGTTTCGGCCTGACCTTGCACGCTGTTCTTTTCTGTTTTCTCTTCCTTGCATATGAAAGAATCTGCTTCCCGTTATTTTCCTTGACCCTACTCATTTAAAGTTTGCTGCTAAGAGCCTTGCTTTCTGCTGCCAGAAGGTCTGATCTCAGAGGTCCTTTTTATATTTATCTTGTTGCCACGTTCCATATAACTCAAATTCTACTCTTAATTTTCCTTTTGGAATTAAGATGTTTCATATTTTCTTTCCTTAAGTTAAAAAAAATCATAAAAAGTTGTGGAATATGCCATCTTAGCCACTGAAAGGTAATATAAAACCAATTCCAACAGTAATCTACTTAATCCAATGTATTGCTAATTTTCAAATGTTTGTTTCTATGTGGTTCTAAGCCCCCAAACTGTGTGTATCTTTATATAATTTATAATAATTTGAGTGGAGCCCCTGCATGTGAAGATGGCATTAACGGTGTTACATCTGCAGACGGAGGTGCATTTCGAGAAGCCTGACCAAGCTGAATTAAGTTCAGCAGTTAACATTTCTCTTTTTCCCTCTTGGGTACTCAGCACCCACATTCACTCTCCCCACTTGCTCCTGCCCTTCTCAACAAACCATCCAACAAATGTTCTGAGGACTTCTCCTTTCATTGTCCATTCACGCTTAGGTAGAAATCAGCAGAGAGTAATACATCCCCATCTCCAGCCCCAGTCACATTTCTAGTTTGCTATCAATGAAAGGCCGGTGTAAAGCACCCCTGTAAAGGGTCCTGGATACCTAACAAGGATAGGGTGACTTTTTCAACATCTTTGACATCAAACCATATAGGAGCCATCTACTTCACCTTCCTGTAAAGTCAGGCTCCACTTTGGAGTCCCACTGTGAATCTGGTCACCCTGGAAAATCCAGAACCATGTTCCACGGTCAAACACGTATCCATCTGGCCCTCTCGCATGCTCAGAATACACAAGTTCATGTCCTCTAACAAACGTCCAACTCTTTGATCACCCAATGGAACGTGTTGGCTCCCCTTATGAATTCATGGTTTCTGAACTCAGCTGAGTCCCCATTGAGACCACAATGTTCCCCCATTTCCCTCAGCAACTAATCCAACCTGCTGCTTCTCTCCTCATGCGGCACAACCCCCCGCCCGTTATTCTCAGCTGTCCCCTGCTGCTGCTGCCCTGACACTGGAGACACTCGGCTCGCCTCCCTTCCCGTGAGGATGTAAAAGGTCTTCTCTTCCAAGACCATCCCTTCCTAACTTCCAAGGCTTCTGTCCTCTCTATCTCATCCTCTTGCCTCTGTCTTCGTCTTCACTGGCAGATGGGACCAGTCTTCTTTTCCTTGTCCCACACACAAGATAAAAAACATTTCTACCCCAAAGAACGATCCTCCGAGGACTGTGTGGCTGCCTCAGCTCGACACCCATTCTCTTCCCTTCTGCCTCAGCCCTCATGCCTGAGAGAATAGAACCCAGGCACAGCTTTATTTCTCTCCTCCTGTTTGATCCCCTCACAATCTGACTCCAATTTTCACCATCTGGTACAAATCCTTTTACAGTCGACAGTCATCCCCTACTTGCGAAGCCAAGGGCTGGCTCTCAGTTGTTGCAAAGTGCTAACTCTCTACCGAGCCTTGACACGGTCCATTCCCCTTTCTTCCTTTAGACACCCCGCTTCTCCATGACGCCCTAACACTTCCCTGCCCACTATTTCTCTGCTCCCCTTTTCCAGTCTTCCTCCCAATTCCTCTTTCTCCCTTCTTCCTTAAGTGACAGTTTCCCCAGGTCACACCCCACCGCCAGTCACTCTTCCTAGCCTCTTCTCATGTGTCACTGGCATTCATCCTCAAGGCTTAACCTCGGACTAAACGTTACTGATTCTCAAGTCCCTCTCGGCCGTCCAGGGCTCCTACCGGGTATTTTAATGCCACAAAACGTCCCAAAGAGGGTCACTGTCAGTGCCTAGATCTAACACACCACAATTCATTCTTTGTCCCAAGTTAATGCCTCTGTCTAAGCCTAAGCATGCAAACCCAAATAAATCGAGGTTCCTAGCTCCTCCATTGCAAAACTAATGCAAAATATACCGCTGAGGAAAAAGAGGGTTGAACAGAACAAAAGAAAGGCTTTGACTTTAGATTTAAGGGCTCCTGTTGAAACCAGAGAGTCCCTACAGAAATTCAGTGGAAGTGAGACCACATGTTTGGAGATCATTTCTTTAACCCCTTGGGAAGCAAAGGTTTTTAGTGCTATAAGCAGAATTCCTCAGGTAAGAGCTTTGCTTTAGGACCTGGCTTTGCTTTAGGCTTTTCTGGTTAGTGCTATAAGCAGAATTCCTCAGGTAAGAGCTTTGCTTTAGGACCACTGGGGAAGGCGTAGAACGGTCACAGAGCTGAGTGTGAGGCAGGCTTTCCATTTTGCAGTGTTTAGGCTGAGTGTTTTCTGCAGGTCACAGAGCACGTTGTTGAATGTGCTTCTCTGGGTTACGAGCACAGGTGGCAGCACCCATACCTACCCTCCCACCCTGGGACCTGGCGCTGCCCCACCACTCTGCAAATTTGTGCTGGGCGGCTCCTCGGCTGCGTGCTCAGCCACGATGCTACCAATGGTTGTCGTCTGCTTTTCTGTGTTCCACCCTGAAGAGAAATTCGGTCATAATAGCAAGAGAAATGCTAACTGGACTAAATAGTGTGGGAACTTCAAAGCATAAATCCCTGCCAGAAAATGCTGACAAATAAGATTTTGCTCTAATCAACAGAATATTTTTCAGTGAATTAAAGTGAATTTAATGCACAGCCAACATGGAAAATCTGCTCTTAGGGACGTTCTCAGGGTCCATATTGTGTACCCTTATCTTTGAAGTTCTCCCCAGTCCTGTGTACAGTCCTGGACTTCACTACCTAGACCTTCCTTCTCTATTAATTTGAGTATGTACAATATATTGTTTATAGTACTTGGTAAGCATGAGGTACTATAGCAGATGTGTTCAGCCAGAGTAATTTTTTAAAAAGCCCCACATTTCAGCTACATCTTATTTTATAATTTAATGTGGGGGGAAGATTCTCTTAATCTTTTGCTTCATATTTCCAGATAGACGAAGCCCCAGTAGGAAAATGCCCTTGGGCATCTTTCTGTGTCTTGCTCCTGTGTTACCTGAGCTGCGTTCCTGAAAAGGGGCTGAGCGTGTTCAACCACACCTCTTCCTCCAGCCTCTCAGGACACGGGGTGTCCCTTTCTCCCTGCTACAAGTTCTACAGAAGCAGCCCCTCCAGAGGAGGCCTGCATTGGGGGCACCTCCAGGCCTGGGTGGGTAAGTCTGGCTTAGCCAAACCAGAAGTAGCAGCAAGCCCACTTGCCATACACCAAAGTCACGGCCTTCCAACCGGCTCTTACCATTAGGACAGTTAACACTTTGATCTCTGTCTAACTCCAGCTCTCAAGAGGGGTAATCGGTGACCACATGACTAATCCCAAGCAAACAAAAACCAACTATTAAACAATACCTATTTGGGTCCAGACATTGACATAGTCCATTCTTCTCAATTTCTCTCCGTTGATAATTCCTATTTAATACTGTACAAAGCATACAAAAATTGTTTTAATTACATGGAACAACTTATCAGTTACATTCTGTTTGTGTTTTCATTACACTGTACCTGGAAGGTCAACAGGATGAAAAACAAACATGAAGAGACAAAAAGAGAATAAAAATGTAATGAGATTGCCAAGGAGCAAAGATAGGCCATTGTAGCCTGAATTGGGAGGCAAATAACATGTCTGAAAGACTAAGAATTTGAGAAAATACTTTCAAATGTTTATTTTTGCAATCAATTTCAAAGTCAAGCAACCTCTTACAGAGGTTACTTACTATTCATAGGAACTGCCAACACCTAGCCACGTAGCCTCGCTTCATTTAATGACAAAGAAGACAATTTATATTCAATTATATCCTGCAACATTCATAGACATTTCATCAACATTTTGGCCCATTTTAGCAGCACCATATTTTTCTCATTCGGTCTTCCTGAAGGAAAGCCAGAAGAAATAATCCATTTTAGAATATTTTTCTAGCATTAGTGTTTGAAGAAATTTAGATCCCAAAATAAGTAGAACATTACATCACAACACTTTGGAAAACACGAACTCTGTGTTTACGTGGGTTGACTCCATGACTCCCCATGGCAAGGGATACCATAATTCTTGTCCTGTCATTTTCATGTATCAGATCATCTGTTATATTAGTGGGGCCAAGGCTGGGTCTGGATCACCTTCTTGTTTCAAAATGATTTTCAGATTTGACGATATATTGTAAAGTAACGGGAAAGCTTTCTGTGTGATAAGTCTGCCCTTTCACTCCCACTTTTAGTTATCAGTACTGCATTCTTTTAACCATTTATTCCTCCAATGTCGTTTTATTGCCTACGTTGACTAAATGTCGGAGCTGCAAATTTTAAGAACATTACCTAGGAAGTGAAATAAAACCTGGTAGCTCCAGAGTAAATAAATAAATAGCAAAAAAAAAAAAAAGAAAGAAAGAAAAAAAAGAAACCATCTCCTATCAAAAGATGGGCTGAAGTGTATCAGAAATCAGCCAAACTTTTTGTCATTGAAGCCTTTCCAGCTCAGGCTCAGCAGGTCTGTGGTGGGGACTCAATGCTATCATTCTTTGATTCAGCCATTAATGCCCTTCTAAGTGCCCCAAAGTGCCCATCAGATCAGTCGCAAACTCTACCTATTCACCAAGTTCCAGGAACTACCAGGGACGCAGCCAAATGGCCTGTCATGGCACAACGCAAAACCGATGGGTGTGCACAAGACGGCGACAGAGGCTGCTGAGGCGAAGGGCGGAGCCCTCCTGGGTGTGTATTCAGCCCCAGTCACTCGCTGTGCACACTTGCTGAAGTAACTTTACCTCTCTGTGCCTTAGTTTTCTCGTGTTATGCTGTAAATGGGATGATATTAAAATAAAAGTATTTTCAACATCGATGAGTTTATACAGTTAAAGCACTTAAAACAGTGCCTGGCATGTTGGGGGCACTTGGCAAGCGTTAGTGTGGGCTTCGTAAGCACGACAGTGCTTTTGACTTGCTCCCGGGCCAGCAATTATGACAAAGTCAGCGTTAGAGACAAAAGTAGTATAATAATCCAGATTTAAATCCCAAGACCCACAGTCTTTTTTTTTTTCGTGAGACAGAGTCTCACTCTGCCTCCCTGGGTAGGGTGCTGTGGCATCATCAAAGCTCACAGTAACCTCACACTCTGGGGCTTGAGCAATCCTCTTGCATCAGCCTTCCATGCAGCTGGGACTACAGGTGTGTGCCTCTAGGCCCAGCCAGTTTTTCTATTTTTAGTAGAAACAGGGTCTCGCTCTTGCTCAGGCTGGTCTTAAACTCCTGAGTTCAAGCAACCCGTCTGCTTCAGCCTCCTAGAGTGCTAGGATTACAGGCATAAGCCACTGAGCCCGGCCCAGGACCTACATGCTTAACTACCTACTTAGTGTTGGGTACTGAGTTCAGTGCTATACCTAAGTTATCTCATTTATACCCCAGGAAAAAAACATGGCAAGTATTACTATAATATATTTCATAGATAAGGAACCTGGGGCTTAGGGAGGTTATAGAGTTTGTCCAGTATCACCAGCAAGTTTTGTTCAGAAAGGCTTGATTAGAACACAGGTCCTTCTATGTTTGTCTTTGGAAGCATTTCCATATGGACTTAATGATAACAATAACCCTTTTGTAAAATCCTGCCATTAAATGGCATCAGAAAATATTACAGATTTATTTCACCTCCTAGGTCTCTTTCATAACCTACCCAAGATTTAATGTGGGGGCATTCCTTATTCACATTTTACTTTCTTATTTGTTCTAATTGGGACAATTCTCCCTCAAGTAATACGGATTTCCTAAAGACCCGCGATGGCTTGTTGTGAGAGGAGGTGCTGGTCCTGCTCCTTCTATGGAAGTTGCTGTGAAGTTTCATGAATAGGACATGTTAATTTCATTGAGGACAAAGAAGGGATCGTATCTACTTTTGTAATCCCCCACAGAGCCAAGCACAGACCCTCAGCCACACTACACACTCAGTAAGGACTCACTGAATAAATGTTCCCAAATTGCACACAAGTGTGTCTTTATTTTTCATTATAATGACCTTGAGGAATGATCCTTATGTGGGAACTGGGGAAACTGGAAATAGCCTTCATCTGAATTCTATTTCTATTTCTACCCCAAGAGCACAAGGGTGAGAGAAGTGTCTGAGTTCCATCCCAGGTCACCCACCCTAGATACCTTACTCACCCTCTCTGTTCCTTTCCTCACCTGTGAAATGGGAATAATAATATTATCCATACCACTTAGAATCGTTATGAGAAGTAATTAAATAAAACACAGTCAGGAGATCTTCTGGCCTATGGTGAGCACTCAGTAAATGTTAGCCAGTGTTTTATGATTTGCTAGCTAATGGGCCTGAGGCAAATCACATAACCACTCTGTTCCAGAATTTCTTTAGCCGTAAAACAAAGAGTCTGAACACAGTTGCAAAGGTCCTCCTGTTCTCGGATGGAATGAAAGGGACTGCTAAGGAGTCTAGCGCTCCTGATCTAAATTTGACAGGAGACCACAATGACAAATATTCTGATTGCTGGTATAAGAATGAAGAAGGTGGTGAAATGAAATATTCTCCCATTTTCATCTCAGTAGAGCTATCCTAGGCCTTAAGTGATCAAACCTGATAAAAGCTGGCCAGGAAGAAAGCTACCGTGTAGGAAACCAGCCGTGGAGGCCAGCAGGTTCCAGGGAGGCACGTGGGGGTGCTGCTGGGCCAAGCATTCACAGGCCAGGCTGGGGAGAAGGATGTGTTACTTTTCAGTTCAGTACCTAGAATGGGGTGCCTAGAGCTTTTCGGTGAACTATGCAGATTCGGAACAATGGAGATCCCTTCTGAGCGTCTAGCTCCTTGAGTAACTTAATTCTAACCTTTGTAGAGGGAAAATATTAACATTCATTTGCAAATATCTGGGAGATCCTGTCTTCACTTTCCAAGCTATCCCCGAGGACTTGATTATCTGTTCTCCAGGTAGGTTTCTGGAAGGCTTGACACACACGAGGCACAGACATCAGGAGGAGGAGATCTTAACAGGTACCATGGAGTGAGCACCTACTGTGTGCCCGCACAGCACTGGCTGCCTCCTGTACACGGTTAGGGCTTTTATCCACACCCTTGCATGTCTCACCACTAAGTGTCACAGGTCAAGGACACTGAGGGCAGGGGAGGCTCTGTGACTTGCACACTGTCATGGAGCTGGTAGGTGACAGCTCTGTGATTTGATCCATCCTCTATAGAGTCCATGGCTCATGCCATCAACCTGCAACTGCTTCTGACTGAAGATGAATCTTCCCAGTTTAAGAACAGTGTCTGAAGATGACTCTGCCTGTTCCCTTTGGAGAGGAAGAGAAGCTCCATCTTCATTAGGACTTTGCTGCTCAACTAATCTGGTTAAGGATGCCCTAACTGGGGAATTAACTCCTTTCATAATGCTCTGCCCAATTTTTCTTTTCGAGACAGAGTCTCAAGCTGTCACCCTCAGTAGAGTGCTGTGGCATCATAGCTCACAGCAACCTCCAACTCTTGGGCTCAAGCGATCCTCTTATCTCAGCCTCCCAAGTAGCTGGGACCAGAGGCACCCGCCACAACATGGTCTGCCCAATGTTTTAACACTGCCTATGTCATGTCACAGATCTTTTCTATAAAATGTTTATCTTACCATTGAAGATCACTCAAAACATTTTTTTAAATGTTTAGCAATTCTGATAAAAGGGAAAAGCAAGGAAACCCTGCCCCAGTGACCCAGAGAGAGCAATATTTTTCTCCCCAGTACAGATATCCAAATATCCATCCAATAAGAAGGCAACTCTGTCACACCCTTGATCCCACATTAGATAAAGGGAGCAGTACTTCTTTTCAGAACCCAGTCTGAAATTTCTCATTTTAAACATTCTCATATCAATAATCACAGTGGATCAGGTTCCATGGTGGATCAGACAGTGATCCAGACACTGGGGGTAACAATTTTAAACTTGGCTACAGATTTTGCTTACTGGCAAAATTTATTTAAAGTCTAAAAAAAAAAAATTTCTTTTAGGACAGGATACCTGGATTTGTGCTAATTTTCAGGATAGGTCCAAAAATGTTTTTTTCCTTTTCATTTAAGGATTTCACCATAATTGTGCTCCTAGTACCTTTAACATATTCCCTCTTCGTTCCTTCACTTCCAGATAGAAATGGAGCTGGTTGACATTCTCTCGGGTTTCTTTAAATGCTACTAGAGATGTGGAAAGTTAGAAAGCCTGACTCACCCTCCCCACATCCGAAAGGGTAAACTAGGGGAAACTCCACCCAAATCACTGTATTCCTGGTGAGATGAGAAAAATGTTAAAGGAAGCAAAAGGGATTATGGAAAGTTCTGGTTGGAAAGTGAGGAAGTCTATTTACATGCAAAATGGAAAGGAGATTCTGAGATCACTTTTTTCAAGAGAAGTGGGAAGATTCTGACTCTCCTGTGCCCCTGCCTGGCCCTGGTGGTAGAAACACCTGAAAAAGGCCACTGGCTATTTTTGAATACTGCCCAGAGGCTCACAACAGAAGCAAAATCAAAATAAAACCCCAAGTCTGCCATCAATAATGATACTGCCCATAAAAGAGGATGAGACAGTCAGGAAATGTTTATGATCAGAATTCTCTCCAGACAGAAGGCTTTTTAGGGGCCTTTGGGGAGATTTCTGAGGATTGTTAAATACCATTTTTCAAGCAAATGTTTATTGAAGCATATGCTCTTGTGACATCCTTCTATTTCTTCACTATGTAATTAGGAACCATAATGAGTAGAATTGTTGGGTACGTTTGCTATTCTGCTATTCCTCTAGTCTCCTGTTGATCAAATTCCTGGTAGGAATTTAGTTATTCACTATCAGTGAAATTTTTACATAATACCCATTTCTCTTATTTTTCATTATACTTGTTCTGTATTTTAATGCCCAAGAATATGAATTTAAGATCAAGAGAGGGATTTAAAGAAATTTTATAAACTAGTTTTTCATGCAAGAATAAAGCACACAAACTTCCCCTGGAAAACCATAAACAAGTCTTGAAACATTTATTTACAGCCTTCATCTCAAAACCACTCACACAAGTACAGTGACTACATTCTAATGAGTTTATCTGTATTCCACACATGCATTGCATGCTCAAAGAACTTTAAAATTTTCATCATCATTTGCCAACAAGCCCTGACTCACAAGATTTACAAAGCAATCAGCAGCAACGTTAATAGAATCTAGATTTTGTAATGCCTACAGAAAAATCTACACGGTTCTTAAAAAAAAAAAAATACAGCCAAGGAAGCAAGACTAAATTTACGTATGGCATTTCTAAACTAGAGAGAAAAACAGGAAGGGAGAATAATATTTCAAGAATTTAAATATGTGTTAGGACAGCATTGTTTCTGTTCCTTTCACATTCAGGTTGGATTAAGCAATTCAGGATCAGAAAGAGCCTGGCAACGTCCACAGGTCCAAGTCACCCCTGGGTCTTCCCATGGGTGTGAAAAGTCAGGAGACTTCCCTGGGGTGGGAAAAGTCAGGAGAGTTTTTAACCAAACTCAGAAAAGACAACAGAAAGGGGAGTATAAGACGATGAAGCTGGGGATGGGGCAGAAACTCCGTTTGAGGGAGGAGGGGACCAGCGTTTTTATTCATGTCAAAATGACTCAGAACTGGACTGTTAGCGTTTACACGGTGCCGTCTCCCACTGTGCCCTTATAATTATAGAAGGTAAATGACAGTCAGACCCGTGTGGCCTTGAAAGCCTGCTGAAGGAATTGGAAGTCTTTCACCGTAATGAAAGGGCAGGAGAGTAACAGAATCCCCACTGTGCTTTGATGCAGGATTTTTGACAAAGGGCAGCAGAAACAGAAAGGATGAGACATGTGAGAGAGGGGCCTTAGGTGAATCTTCAGAGTCTGGAACAAGGGGATGGAGCGCTGAGCATGGGGAACACATCAAGGGATGATGGCTGGATGGATTTGCGGCCAGGAGGGGAAATAAGGTATTCAGAGGAATGCAGAATTAAGGGAAATACGGTACCAAGGAGAGCGAGGTATGGAGGGGAACAGGTATACCGACAGAGGGCTGAGTGGTAAGATCAGTTATGCTGTGTACAGAAGAAAGCTGGGAATGGTCAGGAGGACAGAAGACAAGTCCAGGTAGCACTTCCAATGGTACAAAGCCCTGGGACTGTCAATAGAAACGTGGGAGTCCTGGCCTGTGACTTGGGGATCCTCAGTATGAAGACAGAGGTTGACAAGAAGGAAGGAAGCAGGTGGAAAGAGGTGAGTGAGGACCAAAGACAGAGCCTGAGGGTCTGCACTGGGGAGGGGAGGGTGCATATTAAGGAAATAAAGGAGAATTGGGTTGCAGTGCAGCAATAGCCTAGATAAAAGTCAATTTCAAGTAGGGACTGACCAGGGATCGCTCCTGTGGGAGGCCGCTGATGACCGTCAGGGACTCAGAGGGCAGGTTCAAGCCAGTGGAAGACCTGGGAGTCGGACTCGTTAAAGCATAAGGAAACGATGAAGAAATGGATGATGGACTATTTCTGCAACAGGTTTGCTCCTAAAGAAGAGGATGGAGACGATGGGAGCTGGAGGATGGAGCAGGTTCAGGAAAGGGAGGAAGAGAAGGAACAGGGGCCTCAGCAGGTGTGTGGACTGGAAGGAAGGAGCTGAGGAAGGTGAGAAGACGTGAGAAGGATGGGCTCTGACAGTGGGGCCTGGTTCAGGAGATTCTGGAAGAAAGTAGAGTCAAGACAAGGAGGAGGCGCCTTTCAGACTCTAGGGCTGGGGGGAGGAGAACAGGCTGCAAGGAAAGCCTATTGCTCTTATGCTTTATCGGCAACAACAGCACGATTTTTTTATCTATCACTCGTAGAGGACAGTATTTAAAAAGCAAATAACAAAATCTGCCTTCTACATGTACTGTCGTCCTCCTCCTCCATTCTGCAAAATTAATCTGCCCAGCAAGACAGAAGATTTACTCTTCTTCAGCTACACAGACACTCCTCTTGTGGGGAACACAAAAGACACAAAACAAAAATCTGTAGGTGTTTGACAAAGCCAAAATTCCGCGTCAGTGAGTCCAACATTTATCACAGCGTGAGACAGCAAAGACGTGTTCGTTGAGATGAGCGTTGAAATTCAAAATGCAATCATTTTAACACAGAAAGAAGCTCTGCTCACTAAGATTACATAGAGGAAGCCTCCTGTCTGTAAGAGCATTGATTCGATCATTCACAAGCTAGAATGATGCCGCACGCTGAAGTCACTGATGGACAATGGAATGTACTGTGTCCAGGAGGAGAGACGCAAACGTGCCGTTCATAAATTGAACAAGGCTGATGCCCTCGCAGACGGCGGTACTCGGGGTGAGGGACTCACGCAGGAGAGCCCAACAGGGCGATTCAGGGACGAGGTGTGAGCTGGGTCTCCCAGTTTGACTTCAGGGAAGGGACAATAAGGTGATGGCAGTGGGAAGTGGGGGAAGAGGGGGGAAAAAGGGGAGGAAACAAAAGGTGAAAAGAATGTGGATTGTATCCATGGGCAATGGAACCAATACAAAATTCAGAACTGGAGAGAAGCATAATCAGATATCACTGCCTCAATTGTTCAAGGCATTTATTTAATCAGCGGCTCAGCTGATCCCTTCTATTCACCACCCCCCTTTCTATAATAGTGAATTTCCTCAAGACCTAAGGCGGGCCAGTCTGCCTCATTCCTGCCTTTACAACTCTCAGAGGAGAGCTTTGAAGTTCTTTTATTGTTGTTTTTTTTAATGTTGGTGTCAGTTTTTTTATGACTCTTTAGAGAAGAGTGAAATGGTCTGAGACTTGTCACCAAAGTGTCAAAGACCGGTGGCTTTTACCCGGATGGATGTGTATGTAGAAGCTGTACTTAAAGCTTTATATAAATGTCGTCCGGACAGCATGAGGGGTCCTAGAGGAACCTGAAGCGCCATCAGCACCAAGCTGGCACGGGTGGGTACTGTCAGCAGGCCGAGAACCTGCAACCCTTATCATTGATCTGCTCAACAGCAATTTTCAGGAAAGGTTAAGTTCAGTACAAATATGTGAATAGAAGAACAGTGTGTGTAGTTGCCAAGTTCAGCTCTCCGGAATTGCCACTCAGCTCTCAACTCGACAACTGAAGCCCCCAAGAGAACCTCTGTGGATTTGACCCACCCCCCTGGTTTGCAGTTTAGAACCTCCCTTGGCGGTTTACCAGCCTTTCTGTCTTTACCCAGTGGAGCTAGGTAAGGATTCCTTCCAAGCAGTGCCTGGAAAGATTTCTGGCATTCAAGTTTGCTCATCAGTTAAATTTCTAGTGATGTCGTGATACCTCGGTGATTAAAATTGTGCTGATTATGTCCACCAGGGCCCCCATATTAAAGATTCTATCATTTTATTTACACATACACAGCAGCTATCAATTTCTTTTATTGTTTTTAAAAAGCCCCATATTTTAATGTCTTTGCTTGATTTAAGCCTTTTTATCGTATGAAAAAGCATCAGTTTAAACTTCCTTGGATATCCTTAAAAAGAGACTTAGGTTTTCCAAACCATCCCTCCCAAACTCTCGTAAATTCTAAATGCATGAGAGAGTGGAGTTATATATTTTTAATGTGTTTAAAGTACACTAACTAGTACATGGGGCTCTCTTGTATAACTCTTTTTATGGGGCTCGGAGTGTATTTTTACATCATCTTTGTTTTTACGACACCATGCACCATGACGACTACTTGATGCCTAATTCTTATAAATGTCAGCAATTCCTCCATGCTGGGGTTGTTGCCATGGGAATGAGGACTGCTTTGCGACAGCCTTCAGGCCGCTGAAATCTGCACTCCCGGAACATGAGGAAGGTCTGTGTTCACTCTGTGTCGAGATGGTCGAGCAGACACTAATCGGTGGGGTTTGGAACCCAGAACTAGTTTTGTTTTCCAAGGAAATAGAGATAATTTCCTGGAATAGTCATTAATGATCGTTCAAACAGAATTCAATGCAGAGAGGCCGCCTTAATAGCAGATAGACTCTGCATAGAGCCCAATTAACTTAGCCGGATGTTCAACTCCAGGAAATGTTCTGGAAAAAGTAGATCCTGAGGTGAACTGTGAGGAACATGAGTGATACAATTTTATCTCTTAGAAACCTGATCTCTTAGTTATTACACAAAAACACTTCCCACATTGCTCGATTCAAAGGCATTCCCACTTGGGTTATGTATTTGAGGGAAGCTGTGTGACAACGGGGGAAAGGCTCGGGCTTCAGAGAGCTCAAAATCAGATGTATTCAAATCTCAGCTCAGCTGCTGTTTAAAATATGGGACTTACCTTATCTGAATCTCAGTTTCCTAAACTCTAAATGGGGATGGGTAACAGATCCTATCTCCTGGGCAGATGCCAATGTCTGGGCATTTCAGGGGCATAAAAAAATAATAGCTAATATGATCAGCTAGCAGATAGCAGAGTTAACAATAAAAAAGACAGAACCAGGGACTCTGTCGTCTGCACACATTATGATAGTTTCTCACCAGCCACATGGCTGGCTTCTTGCTTTTTTCATATCTTTGCTCAAATATTACCTTGTCAGTGGGGCCTATGTTGACCTTTCTATTTAAAACAAGACCCTACAATCTTTCACGCCAGCCTTCTGTGTCCTTGCTTATAGCACTTACTGCCTAACGCGCTATTAATTTTCCTACTTACTTGTTTTTAAAATTCTTTTTCATTTTTTTTTTATTGGGGGGGATTCATTGAGGGTACAAGAAACCAGGTTACACTGATTGCATTTGTTAGGTATAGTCCTTCTTTGTTTTTAAAATTCTGATTCTCTTATTATTATTAGAATATAAGCTCCTCAAGGGCAGGTGTTTTGCCCACCGATGCTGTTTCAGCACCTTGGGAATTCTTGATATTTGATGAATGAATGAAGGAAGAACTTCACTTAGATCTGTTTTTCATTGTGTTGCTTTCTCGAAGTCCTCACTTCCCATCTGTAGAGTCGGGGCAACACCCAGGGCTCTGCTAACTGGGCCTCCAGAACTAGAGGAAGGCATTCACCTGGCTGTCACACAGGTACACCGCATAGTGCGAGGGCAGAAGGCTTTTCTGGTAGAGGCCTAAGTATTCACCCCACGCTCTCTGGCCTCAAATCCTTCACACGTTAAGCCCATCAAGTGGCACAAGAGAAAAATGTCTGACCTTTCTCGGAAAACAGTAGGGAACTCTTGCCAAATCACCATCACCATCAGTATGATGTCAATCAAGTTCATGATGGTCAACAGAAACCTACTTTTTGCAATTCGTGAACAAGGCAAACTACTCCTACCTTGTTCAAACAGATGTGTCAACATCTCACCAAATCCCAAATATCAATCAAATGGCAATGACTAGAATTTTAATCAACTACAGGCATCCTTAAGTAGAATGGAGAAGGCTCCATAGCAAGAAAGATGCTACAAAGCTAATAATGCCTCATAATCCTGACTGCTCAATATTTAACATCTGCCCTAGCCTTCTGCAATTAGGGCATGAATTCCACAAGACCAAGAACTGTGTTTGTGTCCTATTCCCTGCTCGGTGCCAGGCACCTAGCAGGCATACCCCAAATATTTATGGAATGAATGAATGAATTTAGGTAATTCAAAACACATTACAAAGACCCCTTATAAAACCCATTGACACGGTTCAAGGACTAGACATTAAAGACAAAAATGTTGTTCAACAGAATGGATGACACTTGGTAGCAATATATATGAACAAAGATCTGACAAGTTGTATTTTTCTCAAGCTTGACATGGGATGAGGACCAGCTATGCAATTCATCTGCTAAATAGGCTAATGCCATCTCAGCCCAAATCAACAACTAACAGAAGCATTATTTCTTAACCAGAGAATAAGAAATAATGGTTCTGGCTTGGCGCCCGTAGCTCAGTGGTTAGGGTGCTGGCCACATACACTGGAGCTGGCGGGTTCGAACCCAGCCCAGGCCTGCTGAACAACAATGACAGCTATAACTAAAAAATAGCCAGGAAATGTGGCGGCCACCTGTAGTCCCAGCTACTTGGGAGGCTGAGATAAGAGAACTGCTTAAGCCCAAGAGTTTGAGGTTGCTGCGAGCTGTGACTCCATAGTACTCTACTGAGGGTGACATAGTGAGACTTTATCTCAAAAAGAAAAAAAGAAAAGAAAAGAAATAATGGTTCCCTTGATGTTTTTACTGGTCAGACTACACCTGGAGGTTTCTTGTTTTATCATTGTTTGTTACATAGCCCAATTGCAATCAATAATAGATAACTGATACAGAGAGAAATGGTGGAAGGTCTATTATATATAAGAGAAAACAAAGTAGTTCTTTCTCCTTTTGGGAATGGAAGAGTTAATTCAAAAATCTCTCAAAAACAAAATTTCATCTTTAGAAAACTGTATCTCTATAAGAATTGCAGCTATCCAGCCAATGAATAGGTTTTACTGAATTTGAATAAAGCCGATCACCCCATCACAGGTTCACCAGGCCCGGGATGAATAGGACCTGCCCTGGCCCAGTATTTCTGAGCTGGAGTGTTCACGTAGGTCAGGGGCCTTATCTGTTTTGTTTTATATCCGTACACATTCAGGTAACAGCACAGAAACTAGCATATGGTAGATACTAAATAAATATTAGGCAAACCAAAAATGAAGAAGGATGCCAAAATGGACCTCCAGTCCCTGAATCCAACAGGAAAAATTGCTGAAATTGGCTCAAGAATCTTTAATTAGAGGTCACCACCAGGTCACCATGAAGTCTGGCCCACGGATGCCAACATCCCCTTGGGAACCTTGAGGTCAGCCCATTCCTCTACTCTTCCCTCCCTGTCATTCGTAGTTACCACTTCCTTTCTTTTAGTTACCATCAGAAGGGGCCTCATGTCTTTTACCAGGTACACAGGGACTCTGAAGACTTGGTCCTCCTCTCTCCCCTGTACACACTTCACTCATTTCTCCGCCTTTCCTCTGCTGTTCCATCTGGCAGGAACATATATACCACCTTTTCTTTCTTCCTGGTGAGCTCAATCATCCTTTAAGATTCAGATGATGTGTTATCTTCTGTGGGAATCTTGCTCCAAATTCCCAAGTGGGTTCAGCTAAGTTCTTTCTCTATCATCCCATAGCACTTGGTAAATATATCCATCTTAACACCTACCATGTGAAATTGGAATTGTCTGCCTATCCCACTAAATAGTCATTTCCTCAAAGGTAGAGACCATGTGATTCATGGGCATAGCCCTAAATGTACAGTGATTGACACAGGAGATACTCACAGAACTAAACCAGGGGCAGACGGCTGCCCATCAGTGGGAATGACCAGGCAGAGATCAGCCAGTCCTCAACCCAGAAGGGAGCGAAGAGATTCTTCTATTGCCTGGGAGACTGATTACACGAGAGGCATCTATGGCTGTTTTAACTCCGTAATTATATAATTTTATAAATCTCCATTCACATTCTTAGAATTGGAATAGTAATTAAATATATAATTTTTATTTTTAAATAAAAATGTTCTAAACACATCACCTCTAAGAATAAAAATTCTTAAGGAAATAACTTTATACATTAACTCCATAAGCCATGTGGCTGAACTTTCAGCTGATAATTCTTAAAGTCTCTTACCTCTGATTACATTATGCTTTGAAATTGTCATAATTAAACAATAATAAGGTCATAAAATGCAGAGTCTAGCAGAAAGGCAAACAGATTTAAGCAAGTACTTTTAAAAGTTATTTAATTCAAGCTCCGGAAAAGGGGAAAGCATAAATAAAGAACAGGCTGAGTAACCAGGAGAGGTAGAAATAGGGTACTTTGAATATTTAAAATTTTTAAATATTCACGTTTATAATTTCTACACATTAGTGAGAAACAGCCTCGGGCAATAAGAAGCAAGGGAAAAAGAAAAGATTCTGATTCCAGGAGAACAAGAGCTGGTCAAGAAAGGCTTCAGGAGTAAAAAGTGATGGCATTTATATTGACTGGGCCTTGGGCTCATTTTTCCAGCCTTTTGGAACATTCTTGCTCTTCAGTGGATCCTGACGCAAGCTTAGCAGATGCCATGTTTTAAAGATCAGTATATAGAGAAACAAAGAATGAATTACATGCCTGAAAGAGGATATTCTTTAAACAAACTGTACACTTGGCCAGGCATGGGCGCCCACCACCTGTAATCCTAGCACTCTGGGAGGCCCAGGTGTGTGGATTGCTTGAGCTCAGCATTTCCAGATCAGCCTGAGCAAGAGTGAGACCCCATCTCTGCTAAAAATAGAAAAAAACTAGCTGGGTATTGTGGTGGGCACCTGTAGTCCCAGCTTCTTGGGAGGCCAAGAGTTTGAGGTTGCTGTGAGCTATGATGCCAAAGCACTCTACCCAGGGCATCAGAGTGAGAGTCTGTCTCAAACAAAACTAAACCACCACCCGCGCCCAAACCCCAACTCTTCACACAGCTCACGAAGACACAGAAAGCACTCTTTCCATTATACTAGGGGTTGGCAAACTGTTTCTTAAAGAGCCAAACAGCGCATATTTTAGGTTTTGTAGACCATATGTTTTCTATTATAACTACTCAACTGCCATTGCAGTATGAAAGGAGCCACAGCTATCATGTAAGTGAATGAGCACGGCTATCTTCCAATAAAACTCTATTTATAGACAGTGCATTTAGAATTTCACTTATTTTCCAAGTGTTACCAAATATTCTCTTAATTTTTTCTCAACCATTTAAAGATATAAAAGCCATTCTTAGCCCACAGAACAGGAACAAAAGGGAGCAGCTTCCCAACCTCTGCTGTAGACAGACACTCCTGTCACCTCGTGTTTCTATCTTCCTGCGCCCAACATGAGCAAAACAACCTGCCCTTGGGAGGGTCCCAGCACTAACCATTTGAATTTGCTATGAGGCCAGTAGAAAATCTAACACACACATTCTTAAGAGAAAAACTCAAATTAATTCAAGGTGGGGGGCAGAGGAACAAGGGAGCAGGGAGACAGGAGGGGGGGTCAGGGTGTAGGGTGCACACAATTATAAGACGGACTTTACCTAACAAATGCAATCAGTGTTCTTAATACCCTCAACGAACCCCAAACAATTAAAAAATATATATACAAGTGTAACTTTTAATTTCATAATACAGCAGAATAAAAAGAAAGCAAGCCTCACTAGGGCTACTTTGTCCCAAGCAACTACCATAGGGAATTTCAAGAATCAAGTACAACTTTGAATGGTCTCTAATGATTCTTGGCAATAGGAGGAAAGACTGTTGTAAACATCCAAAATTACGAAAGTTCAACTGAACTCATAAGCTCCGTAGATAGTGCTGGAAGGAGGAAAGATATATATTTCCCTTCACAGGACACCTGTATTCAGACCCACCTGTACGGCTGGCCTGAAAATGGCTTTAACAACTGACTTCTCATCTTAGAGGGCATCTATTTCCTATCATGGTAGTAGAAAGAAGAAACATTCAAAATTTTTGGAATCAAAGAGTTAGTTTCCTATACAAATGCCTATAAAAGGAATTTTTTTTTTTTTGCAGTTTTTGGCCGGGGCTGGGTTTGAACCCGTCACCTCCAGCATATGGGGCCAGCGCCCTACTCCTTTGAGCCACAGGCGCTGCCCTAAAAGGAATATTTGAAAAACCTAGATGTTAAGAATAGCTTTCTTCCTCAGGAGAAATTAATAAGACTATGTCTCAGGGAAGCTGAAACCTTTATTATTCATCATATTTTCCTTTTTGCTGTGGCTTCCAGGAAACTCAGAGTCAAGTGGGTGCCCTCATTATAAAAATTATATAATATTTATTTTTTTGTTATATTTACATTTTCCATGGTCAAAGTTTTTATTTTTCCCCCCAGCTATATAAGATGTTTCAAGTCCTTTGTAGAATAAAACAGGGTACTAGTTCTCTAATCTAGTTCTCTAATCTTAGTAATTCTTTAATCTTGTATTTTAATTCATGAACAGGAACATAATAAACCACGTGAGCAAAATACTCATATCAAGATGAGCCAAAAGAAGTATTTCTTTCAAATACCTTCTTTTTCAAAGTTGTCTTTCATTTCTCCATATGTTTCTGTTCTTTGTCTGGCTATTACTTTTTTGTTGCCATGGCACTTAGTATTTATACAAACAATAAAAAGCAAGGGAACAGTTCCTGCCCACTTCTTGTCAAATATTTCTTAGAATTTCAGGCCAAGTGGTGTGTGATTGATTCCAACTTGATGGTCCCAGAGATGAAGCCATGAAATGGCCTTGAGGAGCTTATTCCAGATCATTTTGGAACTAGGAGGCTCATTTCTTAATACCTCAGACAGGACAGGGAGCTATAGGTACCAGATTTTTTTCCCTATTGATTCAGTTAACAGCTATTAGTTGAACACTTGCTACTTATGTCAGACACACAATACGAAATTATCCAATTAGAGTCTATATCATATTTTGTGTCACCTTTCTGTAAACAAGAAATCAATTTTCAAATTGCAGGGTGAGGATGAAAATAATGAAAGGCACACTGAAGATATTAGGGGAGAAGCCTGCATTTGGGGTATAGGATGAAGATTTATTATTTCAGATGGCACTGCTTGGAATAGAAGATAAATCACACAGGAATTACATTAAATTATAGAATGTCTTACTAGATTAAAAGAATCTATGTACATATAATATTTTGATTACAAAGTGATTCCTGTGTTTCTTTAAGTAAACCTAGCAAAGCTTCTATTTTGCATATTTTAGAAAAGTTTAGGCTCAGCACCTATAGCTCAGTGAGTAGGGTGCCAGCCACATACACCAAGGCTGGCAGGTTCAAGTCCGGCCTGGGCCTACTAAACAACCATGACAACTGCAACCAAAAATTATCTGGGCATTGTAGTGGCACCTGTAGTTACCGCTACATTGTGGAGGCTGAGGCAAGAGAATCGCTTAAGCCCAAGAGTTTGAGGTTGCTGTGAGCTATGACGCCATAGCACTCTACCCAGGGCGACACAGTGAGATGCTGTTTCAAAAAATAAAATAAAATAAATAGTTTAAAAACAGAAAAGCCAAAGAGTCCTTCTTTTTTTTAATTATTAGGGATTCATTCAGGGTGCCATACACCGTTCCCCCCCCTTCCCTCTACCATATTCCCCTCCCCCTCCATGCATTAGGTCATCTATTTTAAACTGCACCATACTTAGCTTGTTACTAACTCATAAAGGCCAAGTGCTGTGTGATTGATTCCAACTTGATGCACAAGAGTCATGAAACTCCACTCAGGCTGTGGAGCACAAGGTTTAAGAGCCATGCCTGGGTTTGATCCCAGCTCTGTCACTCACTGGCTGGTGTTCTTTAGCGTCCCTGCACTTTATTATTTTTTTTTTGTAGAAACAGAGTCTCACTATCGCCCTCGGTGGAGTGCCGTGGTGTCACACAGCTCACAGCAACCTCCAACCTCCACCTAAGCAACCTGGGCTTAGGTGATTCTCTTGCCTCAGCCTCCCAAGTAGCTGGGACTACAGGCGCTCGCCACAACGCCTGGCTATTTTTTTGTTTTGCAGTTTGGCCGAGGTTGGGTTTGAACCCGCCACCTTCAGTATATGGGGCCGGTGCCCTACTCACTGAGCCATGGGTGCCGCACTGGACTTCATTTTTTAAATGAGAGTACTATTATATCCTTCCCACTGTTGTCGTGGGGAGGGAAGGGGGAAAAATAAAGTGCTTAGGAATGTTGTATGATAAAATGACCAAGGGGAAGGGTGTAGCATTGGACTCTTGGATTCAGATTCTAGCTGTATCCCTCTTTCAATATACCCATGAACTTGGACCTAACTAACATCCCTGGATCTCTGTTTCCTTATCTATATAAGGAAGATACAAGTGGCATCTCCCTCGATGGGTCATTGTGAACAGTAAATAATAGATGTGAAGTGCTTCACATATAACAAGCACATGACAAAAATTAACTCTTATTAGAATAATGGTCTGGCAGATCGCAGGTGCTAAATAAATGGTAGTAAACATGAAGAGTAGGGCAAAATGGGAAGGTTTAGGAACTGTAAGTCTTCGCAGGGAGAAAGGTCATGGGAATTGTTCAGTCTTTTGTTTCACAAATGGGGAAAGTGAGGACTAAAGGAACAGACAGTGTCCTGCCCCAAGCCCCTCCACTCTGGAGGCAGAGCTTGACCTGCAACCTGGGTCTTCGGGCTCCCAGTTCAACGTTCTTGGCCTGAAACCACTCTGTATACTTAGTCTTCCTGCCTCTAGGGGTGATGGGATTATAATGGAAACCAGTTTTTCATGACTATTCTCCAAAAGGAAAACAACAACAACAGCAAGATGGAGATTTGGGGCTGGGGAAGGGGAGAGCAGCCATTGGCAAAGAAAGAAAACTGCATTCTGCTCCAGGTATGGAACGTGTATCTGGATGGCAGCAGGATTTAATTTTTGGCGAAACTGGCCAAAGGTTTACAAATTAAAAATATAACCATAGGAAATAAGAAAGACTCTGGGGAATAATAGACTGAGCAATTACACCTTGGAACAGAGCCAGCTGATGTCATCATTAATCAAACAAAACAGCCCAATTTTTCGAATAAGAGAAAATTTACTAAGAGACTCAAAAGACTAATTTAGTATAGTTTTTGCTTGGGAACAGGGAAAGAAGTTCTTTGGGATGAGTTTCTCATTAACAGGTATTTTTAAAAATGAGTATAGTGATATGGTTATTGCTAAAAAGCTTTAAAGGAAGAAACTATTCAGCATACTTAGCTCAACACCACATTCTACAAACGAGGAATAGAAACAAGAGGGCAAGTGGCTGGCTCACCGTGATTCGACTAGTTGAGTTTCAGGACCTCTTGGTGTGTTAATGGCTTAAAGTATATGCCTTAAACAAAGAGATAAACAGAAGTATAATGATCTACATCATTGCAAAACCATCCACCCCCATTCACTGAGAGCTTGTAAGGTGCCAGATAACACAGTAAGTTGATCCATAAACCTTTATTCCTCACAAATCAATAATTTAGAGACCATTATTGTGTCATTTTACAGATGGGAAAACAGAGGATTAGGAAAGGATGTGAGTGGCATTAACACTTGCACCAACACTGTTACATGGCCCCCTTTTTCTGAGTTTGCATCATGGACCAGCTAAAGACACTAGTGGCTTTATATAATCAGTATATGTATTAGCTCATTTAATCCTTACAGCAACCTTATAAAATCAGAACTACAGCTAATCCTCATTTTACAGATGAAAAGGCAAAACATAGAATAAAGTTAAATAACTGGCCCAACGTCATCTAGCTGGAAGTAGCTTCCAGGACATGAAGCCGGGGCTCTGTAATTACCATCTTTGAAAATAATAACCATAGGAAGACAAATACTGTGTGATCTCACTTATATTAGGAATCTAAGAAAGTCAAAGTTATAGAAAGAGGGAGCTGAATGGAGGTTACTAGAGGCTGGGTGAGAGGTGAGGGGTGGACGTGGGAAGGGGAGATATCACTCAAAACGCACAGAAATTCGGTTACGCAGGAGAAATAGGGTCTAGTGATCTCACGAACAGCATGGCCACGACAGTACTGTATATTTCAAAATTGCTAAAAGAGTTGATTTTAAATGTTCTCTTTACAAAGAAACAAGCATGTGAGGTGATAAGTATGATAATTCACCTGATTTAATTATTCTACAATGCTCACATATATCACAATATCACATGTACCCCATAAAAGTATACACTATTTACCAATTCAAATATTTTTTTTTACAGAAAACAATAATAGGAAAGAGAATGTGCAAAGAAAAAAATCTTCATTTGCAAATCTTGGTCTCTCATAGTAGCAAAGACCCAGGATGACAGAAAGATAGCTCTCTCTTTCTCTGTGTATATATAAATACATATAAATATATACACACATAAACATGCATATACACATATATAGACACATATACACACACATATATGTACACACAAACACATGCATATATACATATACACACACACACAAATATAAATATATTCCTTAAGGAAATTATACAGATGCAGGAAGTGGAATCCTTGGAATTTCTGTGGCTAACGAACACTGAGCTGAACTAGAGGAAGAATGGGGCTGACCCAGGAGAGTAAGTTTTGCTCTGAATGTGCTTCAAGCTCACCAGCATGTCAGTGCCATAATCTGTCACAGAAGAAGCAGAACACTGGTTGCTTGGAACAACATGCCATGTGTAGCAGTAAATCAGGCAAGAAAAGAGTGTGGGTAAAGTGCTTGAAACATACAGGAGCCAAGAGGCCGGATGGGGCTTACAGAGGAGTAAGAAGAAAGTAGGGCCGGGCGCAGCGGCTCACGCCTGTAATCCCAGCACTCTGGGAGGCTGAGGAGGGTGGATCCTTTGAGCTCAGGAGTTTGAGAGCAACCTGAGTAAGAGTGAGAACCCATCTCCACCAAAAATAGAAAGATTAGCTGGGCATCACGACAGGTGCCTATAGTCCTAGCCACTCAGGAGGCTGAGGCAGGAAGATACTTGAACCCAGGAGTTTGAGGTTGCTATGAACAAGGCTGATGTCACGGCATGTTCCAGGGGTGACAGAGAGAATCTCTCTCTCTCTCTCTGTCTCAAAAAAAGAAAAAGAAAAAGAAAGAAGGAAGTTGAAGATGGGGGGAACCCCTTTTGATTTAATTCCATAAACAGAAAAGTGTAACAGAACAACATAAACAGTTGTCTAGAGACTATTTTTATTTTTTAAAAAAATGCAGACTGATGAGGACTTTGCTCTGCTCTCCATGGAAGGCAGTTAGTTTTCTATTCACTGTTAAAACATATCATCAAATATCTGCTTGGAAAGAGTGTTGACAACGTCTGGGAAATCTTGATGAATGAATGAACAGATAAGCCAAGCTAGAATAATTTCTTTCTTTCTTTCTTTTCTTTTCTTTGGCAAACACTTAATCTATTGTTAATATTTCACTTAGGCAAATTTAACCAACCTAACGGTTGGGCCATCTACACTATGGCCAAAAAAATTAAGCTTCCAATAAGAATGAAATGAAATGGATATTCTTGACTGAGTACATTATTTTGTCTTCCAACTGCTTAAGTATATAAGCTCTGTTTGCCTGAATTTTTGAAAAGCCAAACTCATGACTATTTCTAATGAATATTTTCTGATCAACTATAAAACACTACCAGTCACACATTTATTGATTAAATAAACATTTAATAAAACATTAGGTAGCTCCAACACCCTACAACTCAGGTTGCAACAGTTTCTTTTCAGGAATATAAATGAGTAAAGGAGCCTATTAACCATCAGGCAAGGTCACACCATCAGTCAAGGCCACCATTATGTTGGAGCCAGTTGACATGGTAACTGCCCAGTCACTCTTGCTGTGATTTTCTAGCAAAGCTCTTTGTTCTTCATTCCTGCTGATGACTGCCCTTCACTTTCTACAGTAACTCTCCCTCATACTGACAAACAGGAAAAAAACACTCAAGTTCTTGGTTATGTAATGTGTTTTTTTGCAGGAGATCCAGAACTGAAAGAGTCTTGATGCTTTTTTATCAATTCCACTCAACGTCAAGGGCAGGAAATAAAAATATTTTTCTCTTTCGACCCAAGTACAATACCCCTTTGTGAAGCTGCTAAAAATCTAGAAATAGCAAATCTGGGAAAATTTTCAGGAGAGCGATATGCATCAAAATATTCCATTTTGCTAAAAATACCTTTAAGTTTTTTTTAGCATTCCAACCCACATCATGCCGAAATTTGGTATGACAAACAAAATCTGTTTTACCCTTGTATTGATGGTAACTCTGAGGTTATACAAAGGAGGAAAGGAACTTGTCCTATGATACCAAAGTCCTCATAGGCATTTGCCAGTTTAGAGCAGTTGTTTTCAGAATGGAAACAGGAAAGACAGAAAAGGGAAGAGAGATCAATGCAAATTTCCACATCTTCATTACCCGGCAACTGGAGTTTCAGATCAAGGACCCAAGAGGTAACTTAGGCAAGTTGGGGAGTCCCTGAAGGCCAAACTCATGACAGCAAAGCTTGTGTGGTCCTCAGAAGCTGCCCCAGCACAGATATATGAGGCTCCCTAGGAAGCAAAGTTGTCCCAATAGTAGTAGGGATGCCTCAGTGTTCGGAGATAAATGTGGTGGCAACAGAAGATATGTGTAGTCCAGCACAGGCCCCAGTGTCACAGATCCCAGCCCTGGAGACACATGAGAAATAATGAGACACATGGCCTTGCTTGGGGAAGAGGTTGAAAGTAATGGAACAGCTAGGTAACTAGGTAACAGAATAACTAGGGAGCCGCTGAGCACCCAGAGGCTCCTGGGCTGTTTTCTCCCCTGTGGGCTTCTTCCTGACACAGCAGAGACTCTCAGAAGCAACGGCTCCCCTTCAACAGGAGCAGAGTAGATGACAACTACTTTTTCTTCAAGTCCTGCCAAGAAAAACCTCATGGGGTTAAGAACACAGAAGGCTTCGAATAGCTTGCTACTGAGGTTCTTTTTAAAGAGTTTCGGTGTACATACACACATGGAGGACAAAGTTCACTCGTATTCAAAGGGTTCAGGCATGTTCACAGTTTTTCGAGGAGTTGCTATGTTCTTAAACCCTTTCAACAGCTTTATTTGTTCTCAAAAGGGTCATAGATTTATTTAATTGCAGTTTATCTTTCAGTTGGCCCATTACGAGCCAAAGTATAACACATGAAACATCCAGCATAATTGTAGGTTTGGAGCTCAGGGGTCTTGGGGACAAGGAAGGGGAGTGTGGAATAGTAAGACTGAGATTTCACCATGTTATTTGCTGCAGGAAAGCACACCCATAGGTGGAAAGGTTGAATTTCAGATAAAAATACAGAAGTCAATGTCTAGAGAAGGAAGATGTTCATGGCAGGCCTGTCAACATGCTCCCGAATCTGTCTCTCATGCTCCTCCAAACCCAATTAGCATGTGTGGAATGATGGGGTGAAGTGATCATTCACTTAAGATATAGTAACATCTTTCTACCACGTGATAAAAACCTATCATAAAATAAATACACACCACATGCTCTCTATAAAACTATAACACAGAGAAGCCTTTGTTTTTCTATCAGAAACCCCGCCAAGATGTCAGGGCCCATAGTTTAGCGCTGCTCTGGGGCCGAGAGGCTGGACAAGGGAGCTGACACCTGCACTGCAGAGTTAGGATGGTGAGAGCTGTTGCTCAATCAGTCACGCTCACAGTGCAGACAGGACGGCCACCAGGCTACATCCCGCCTGCTGGACAGAATGTCAGCATCCGCCTGTGCTCACAGACAAAGAAGAAAGCTCCAATCTGGGCCAAAATGGGCCTGCAGTTTAGTTGTCACACATAACAAACTCGACCTTTAGTCCTACCTGAGTAAATTTCATGAAAAATTCAACTTTCTTAAATACGAGTTCTACTGGAGACAAAACATTATATGTATGAGAGGTCAAAGATATCCCTTACAACACTTTCAAACGTATTTCATGTGTTTTATGCTTTTATATTTAAATCTATAAATAGAGGTTTATAGATTTCTATTAAAAATACACCAAATATGTGTATATGTATATTTATAATATAAATTAAATGCCTTTCGTTGAGTTAGACATTCTGTGCCTTGAAAGATACTAGCTGTCTTAGGGACAAATACTCCTTACTGGGGAAGAAAGTACTGGATTATCAATGGGTTTGACACCCACATCTCTTAGTTGTGACACTATGTGACACCCACATAGTTCCATGTGTTACTTTCTTCCCCACAAGTCACACATTTTATGTTTTCGTCAAACCAATTCATTATTCACCAAAATCATGCCGATGCTAAGAAAGATGGGCTGGTTACTTATTTCTTAAAATAAGTCCCTGGATTTTTATATATGATAATCAGTTTTGCCAGTATTAAAACAGATCATTCTTTAAAAACAATGTTAGGGTTGGGGCGGTGCCTGTGGCTCAAAGGAGTAGGGTGCCGGCCCCATACAGTGGAGGTGGTGGGTTCAAACCCAGCCCCGGTCAAAAAAAAAAAACTGCAAAAAAAATAATGTTAGGGTTATTTTATAAGCTGTTTAGTTCTTATTTTCAAAGCATTGGAGTTGATAGGCATAAGCACTATATAGTACTTTTTTTCCTCTCTTACTGTTAATATGTCCACAATGTAAAACTGTCCTCTGACTTAAGGAAATGCTTAGGTAAGTTTCCTTCCCTGGAGAATGGAACGCAAGCTACTGTGATGGGACAGCTTTCTGGAAACAACTGAAATCGCAATGTGGAATAAACCTTAAAAATATTTGTTTGAAGAGAATAGAGGAAACAAGGAAAGAAAACAAGGAACACAGCTCAATAGATAACATGGGCTATTAAAAGGCAAAAAAAAAAAATCAGAAAACAGAAGGTGCTCAGGTGCTAATCATTTTTCTCTTTCTAACAAGTTTGCTTATATCAATTTTTCTCTTAGGTATTTTTTTTTCTTCCTACAAGTTTTTAGGGCTCAATTCATGTATCTACATTTTTTAGTACTCAATCACCTTTATTAAATAACCTGAAAGCAAAAACCTCCTGCCATTAGTAACTTCCTAGGAAAAAAACATATATATACACGTATCTATACACACACACTCGTCCAAAGATGTCTTAAGCTTTTCCAGACTCCTAAAAGCAAGAGGTAGCAACAGCACTGTAAATAAATCAATAAACTGGAAAATTCTAAGGCTGTTTAGTTTTTCTGGGAGTGCAAAATTAAAACAGAAATGAGGAAGATGAAATGAGAGTCTAGCAAAAAAGACTCTGGCAGATTCTGGGCCAGGGTGAACATTCTAGGATGTACAATGAGAGAAAGAGGGTAAGCCTGATACGGCAGGGCTCTGCTTGGCACGAGTGTCGTAGCCAGCAACACAGACCCGTTCCAGACCACCACTCACACCGCAAGTATGGCTGAGGTCAGGTTTTCAGATGTCAGGCCTGGGGTCAGCCCTAGGAGGGGCAGGAAAACTGCAGTAACTTTTCAAGTTGCATCCTTTATGGTATTTGCAGGGACACGGCCAACAACAGCTAGGGGGCTGTTTACCAAAGTCATTCCCAGCACCACCCACAGAAACGCTGTGGAGATCACTGCCAAAGCTTACATGGGAATCAAACAGAAAGAACTGAATACAGCCATGTAAAACATGCCCCAGTCATTCCGTAAGCTCTGTTTCTTCACAGATGGCTGCTATGGAAGAAATGACTGCTTACAGAAAACAGAGACCCGAGGAATTAATCCAGCCCCTGGGATGAAAGCAGAATAAAACTTAATTATTCCACTCTAGAATTCACCTGGGTGGTTTATCTGGGCCATAAGATGTCTAGGATGCCATAAGATCTGTTTCTAGATGCCCCTAGAAACAGATCTGGCACAAGGGAGCGAATGGTGTTGAGGGTGGTACTGTTGAAAGGATTCACCAATTTAAAATATCCAAATGGTCTACAGACAGGCAAAACCAGATGGAAATCAGCAGCTCACAGGTACCCTTGTGTTTCCAAGAGGTCGGAGGCTGCAGGCTCCACACACAAGCTCACCTGCCAGGGCAGCGGCAAGAGCTAAAAAGACAGGAAGACTCCAGAGGAACCCAGCCTTCCTCAGCCTACACTCTCAAGGTTGGCGTCTGGCACTCTTGGGGTCTAGGGAGCTGTGGCTCTTCACCTCACTCTAACGACCGCTCTGGTTCTCATGCTTTTATACCTCCCCGTACCCCTACGTGGATCACACACATCCCAACTTAGCATTGCCCTCCAGCTGCCTGGCTCAATCCAATGCCCAGGGCGACGTCTGCTGTAGAGTTGGGCTTTGTACACCGCCGCTCCATACATACACAATTCTCTCCTTACTCCCTCATGCCCACCCCCTGCTAGGAGCTAAATTTGAAAGCCTCATCCTTCCAAGCCTACTCAACAGCCTTTTTTTTTTTTTCCTTTTTTTAAGAGACAAAGTCTCGCTCTGTCACCCAGGCTGGAGTGCAATGGCACAATCAAAACTCACTGCAACCAAAAACTCAAGGGTTCAAGCTATCTTTCCACCTTGGCCTCCCCAGTCGCTGAGACACAAGCAGGAACCACTGTGCTGTCCTTTGTAAAGTTAGAGGAAAACAAAGGCAACAGTTGTGTTAATGGAAGCACTGTCACAGTGCCTGACACCGTTCTAGGTTCAGCTTCAGCACCTACCAGGGCCACCCTGACTGGTTCAACATGAACACCCAATGTCTGTTTCTACCTGGCACAGAGTTAAAGCTCAATAGCATTAGCTGAGAGATTGGAAGGCATCTTTTTTTTTTCCCCCTGAATTCCATTTTATTCTCAAATTATTTTCTCTACTGGATAAAGGAAGGTTTATAGTCACTGCCATCACAGTTTCAGAGAACTGCTGAACCCAAAAGACAGGGCCAAAATCTCAGAGTCCCAAATTCATCTCAATGACCAATATTCTTCCTCTTCCCCACTTCCTCTTTTCCTGATCTTGAGCTTCTTCTTCTCCTTATCTTGTGCCACAGAACGGAAAACAATCTAGGCTCTTTGTTTACATTAATTAATTTGTTCTTTATGGAAACCGTACAGAGTCGTTTTTACAGTATGCCCATTTTACAGATGAGAAGACAGAGGGCTCAAATAATTAAGTGACCTGTCAAAGAGCGTAAAACTAAGGATTTGTACTTACCCACCTGACTCTGCGATGCTGGCTCTTAGCAACCTTATGACACTAACTGCTAAGAAGGCCAACTCAGGGCTACGAGGAATTACATCTCGGCCATTTGTTTCATAAATACTGATCGAGTAGCTACTATATACCAGGTACTGAAATGCCCCCAACACCCCATGCACTATTCCTATAGAGTCAACACCCTTGTTGCTTTCCTAGTTGCCATTTACCATTGCTCCCAAACAGTCTGTGTGATGAATTTCTTCAACAAGGAAACTCAGTAAGAGTGGGTTCATGTTCCACAACTTGATCTTTTAAACTTTATTACGGAAAACAGCCACCATTCCCCTCAGCATTTCTTGGGACTCTAGTAGGAAGCAGTTGGAATATGGAAGGGCATAGTTACAGAATTGAAGAAAACAGGGAAATGAATCAAATGGTGGCAGGAAGTCCCTTTCGGCTCTGTTATGATATTGAGGAGCCACATTGGCAGGTCTTCTGCCCTGCTCACCAGTCAAAAGGAGGGCCCATCAGGAGAGTGACTGTCCTCGCCCCTCACCCCTGTGGGCAGGTCTTCCCGGCTGGAAGAGTTCTGGCGGCCCACTGCCCTCTCCACCCCTGGGAGACTGGGAGCCAGACGGAGCGGCACGCAGCTCCAGGCAACATTCCTGAGTAACAGGCAGGCTGCAGGAGCCTGCAGCTCTGTGTTGTATGTGACCTTCACATTGGGCGGCACCCACCCATGCAGGGCAGAACGATCCCCTCTCCCAGGCTGCTGAATCAGCCACACTGGGAAGCTTCAGACTCCTGGGACATTTGGTCTGTTCAGCACCATGAAGGAAACAACAGTCGTTCAGGGAGAGAAGAAAAACGGGGAGCCAGCTAAATAAAGGTGATAAAAATAGATTTCCCCACTCGACAAAGATGAATCATTTTGCCATGGGGACCGGCTAGGCTCCGTTTCAGCCTGGTTTTCAACCCAGCCTCGTAAATTTGACTAAGGAAAATTTCTTTCCCCTAGATAACCGGTGCAACGAAGGGTTCGGTGTTCAGACAGGTCCGACAGGATTTTATTAGAGAATTGCCCAGAAGTAACCCCCCATTCCCTCCGCAGCCTGCGGGAAATACTACTTTGAAGGGCAAGGACTGTGCAGGCTTAGAAGGATTTGAGCCCAGCAGCAGCCTTCAGCCCAGACTCGCTGCCTCTGCTCTGCCTTCCAATTTCTGCTCACATCTTTCCCTCTTCATTTTAAGAAATAGAGAGATTTTTAGGGAGCATAAGTATAAAATCAAGAGGCAAATGGAAGAGGGGCTCAGGTAAAACAGCACCTGCTGTGGACACAGTCACATGTTTCCCTAACACCACGGTCTGCTGAGCAACGATGCTTTTGGGACACATCATTAAGACACAGCAGAGTCGCTTCTGATACACAAAATTCTTTCAAACCCTCCTTATTTTTACTAAAGTAATGTGGCTACGTGTCTTCCACCACACACCCGAGAAAAAAAACAAGGCTTTGTTTAAGATCATCTTTTTAAAGCTTAATTAAGAGCAACAGGTGGACAAGGGGAATCTAAAGGAAAGCAATTTGGGTAATAGGTTAGCCTTGCCATTAAAGGCACAAAGTAACTTTCCTCTTCTTAACCAAGTATTAAAATCTAAGTAGCTTTCTTCCCTCTCTCTGGGACATCCATAAGCAAGTCCATTTTGATCATACATTTTACTTACCCTTGCACATGCTCACACTCCCGGGGAAGTCCATCTCCCCTGCAGGCTGCAGCCCCAGTGCCCTCACATTCCCTGTCCCCAAACAGTCCTCTCCAGCGCCGGCCCTGCTCTGACCACCAGCAGGCTGCAGGAGCTGAAACGCTGATGCAGTGAAAAGGAGCTAAGTGGCAGAGAGCTGATTGCCACACCAACGGGGGAGAGAGGCGGGGAATGCTGCTCCCTCTCAGAAAGGGGACAACATCACAAGAAGCAGAGATGGCCAAGTGGACTTTGGAGGGACAGCTTTGTGACAGCCACAAGGGCACAGTACCCTTGCAATACTGTCAGGAAATCTGGATCTGGAAGAAGCCCGCAACTGGGACCTCAGGGCCAAAACTCCAGTCCCAACTCTGGAACAAAGTAGCTGCTGTGACTCCGAGCAAGTGACTGCGTTCTGAGTCTCATTTTCCTTGTTGGTGAAATAGTGATGTTTCAAAACTAAATCTCTAAATGGCCTCCAGTTGTGAAATTCGAAGGCCATCATGATACTCATGAGCGTAATAATCAATAAGCTACGATGTATGGAAAACATACTGTCTACCGGCCACCCTATTAGGTATTTTATGTAAATCATCTCATTGAATCCCACAGGGCTGCGATGAGACTTATCAACGCCATCTGATAGATGAGGAAACTGGCTACCTCTCTCTACGGATCCCCATGAAAATAAAGGATCATCAGACCCATTCAGGGTTCTGAATTTAAATGGAAGCATTTAATCTTCCTGCCTGAAATCGAGATGACATCTGAGAATGGAATTTCTGCACTGTGGGGTGATTAATGTGTTTACAGTGCTGTGCCCGGATAATTCTCAGAAACTAGTATTTATGGTTGTGGCTGTTCATGCTACTGCAAAATCCATTTTCCACCTGTTGTTTTTTTATTTTACCTCCCTAAAGGACACGAAATATTTCTTTGTGCAGATTTTCAAAACGGGATCCTGAAATACACGAGCAGAAACATCGTGTGTAAAATCACCATTTGGAATTTTCAAATGCCGTAAAACACAATGTTTACAATCAATGCATCATTTATAAAAGTTTATTAGATTGATACACCAACCCACTGACTGATATCCTGCCCTTTATTGATACCGCGTCAAGTGGCAGGTTGACATTTAGTATGTATTAAATAAAATCTACTTCACAGCATCTTTGCATTATGCTCTTTTATCTTTACTGACATTCATTCAAGTTTTAAGCAAATTTTTTATTTTAGAATAGTTTTTAGATTCACACAAAACTGCAAAAGTAATATACAGAGTGTTGTTGTAACTCACACCTCGCATCTTGCATTTCCATGGCACATTTAACACAATTAATGACCTCACATTGGTATGCTACCAGTAACTAAACTGTGGGTTTTATTTGGATTTCATGAGTTTTCCCCTGGTGTACTCTGTGTTCTAAGCTCGCACCCAGGATATTTTATATTTTGTTATTATGTCTCCTTAGTGTCCTTGGACTTTCCTTGTTTCTCAGATTTGCCTTATTTTGAATGATCTTAACAGTTTTGAAGAGTCTTGAGGAGGTATTTTATAGACTGCTCCTCAGTTTGAGCTTGTCTGACTTTTTTTTCATGGTTTGGCTGAGATGATGAGTTTTGTAAGGAAGATGACTGAGGTAAAGTACCATTTTCATAACATTCTACTGAGGGCCCTACTCTTTAAAAATGTATGTTCAAAAGTCAAACCAAAATGGTAAACTGAATAAAGTTAAATTTTAGAAAAGCTAAATATCAATTCATTTGCTCAGGAATCCAAGAGTTGACACTGTGGACGAAATGACAGAGGGAGAAACAAAGGTTTGCGCCCATTTGAGAGGAGGGTATACCAAGGACTCCAGCAGGAAGCCATCCAATTGTGTCTGGCAAGTTCTTTTGAAAGGCTTGCCAAGACAAACTTCCTATAAAAACAATCTCGTTTCAGGAGAAGTGCTTGTTCAGCTTAGCTTGGTCCCCCTCTTTATTAAGACATTTTCAAATACGTGGTGAAATTTCCTGTGGTCAAACAATAGAATCGCAAAGAACATACGTTTGCTAACGATTAGTTACACAGAAATTCCTTCTTTAGGGAAGCTTAACTATGAAAAAAAGAAGTGAGACTTAAGCTAAAATATGTATCTCCTGCTATTATTTATTTTGTCCTCACTGTTCCTAATTGAGGGGTTTTCAGGGGAAAAGTGAGAAACTGATGTAATGTCACCAATGAAATAAGGGAGAACAAGTAGTTTCTTTCTGTAATGAATGGCATTTTTTTTTTCAGGGACAGGAATAAAAAAAACCTACAGTGGGAAAAAAAAAATCTTTACAGCACTGCTATATATAAGCTTCCACTTCTGCAAAGACACAAAATATAATGATTATGGAAACAAGCTTGGAAAAATAATTGGTGGTCCACGAAGAGGATATTGGACTTCAGCTAGCAAGTCTAGGCATTCAAAACACATCTGAGTAAGAATTAAAGTGCTTGGCTAGCTTACCCACTGCTGTGGGCTAAATTGTATGCCCTCACCCCAATTCATATTTTGAAGTCCTAAGCCCCTGTAACTCAGAATGTGACTCTATGGACTTTAAAGAGGTAATTAAGCTACACCTGGGTGGGCTCCACTCCAATATGTCGCTGTTCTTGTAAAAAGGAAAAAATGTAGATACAGACACAGAAAGAGGAAAGACCATCTGTAAGCCCAGAGAGGCCTCAGAAAAAACTAACTCTGCTTGCACCTTGATCTGGGACTTCTAGTCCCGGGAACTAACAGAAATAAATTTCTATTGTTTCAGCCACCCAGTTTGTGGTACTTAGTTACTGTGGCTTGAGCTCAGCCCACTACCAAGAAGGAAACGTCCTGGGGTATAAGGGAAGGTGCGGGGCATGAGACTGGGTGGTTATTATGTCTCAATGAATTGTCAATTACATGAAGATCTTTCTAAGGTGTTATTTGTCACAGTTTCCAAATCTAAGTGCAAAATTGCTAAAGACTTCTCCAGTGGTCCCCAAGCCCTTTGGTCACCCCTCCCCCCTTCCCTTAGTCCCTGCCTCTGTAGATCAAAAACTGAAAAGATAAGACTACAATTTGGGGCAGTGGGGAACTTCACAGCTTGTGGCTATAGAAAAAGAAATAATTTGTCTTCATATATACTTAAGTATAAGGGTTTAACTTCAAAATAATCCATTCATTAAACTGGTCCAATTTTGTTAGATCTTTTTCCCTGAGTTCCAAAGCAACATCTCTCTTAGAGATAGCCAACTCAATATATCCAGAAGAGAATTCACCTTCTCTTTTGGAGTCCAGTTCTCATTGCTCTGCTCCCATGATTCCTACAAAAGGTGTCAGTATCCACCAAGTTGCTCAAGTCCAAGATGTAGACGTCATCGTTCTAACATCATTGATTGTATTTCATCGATTCTAAGGCATATGGTTTTTCATCTCTGAAATGAAGATATACCTTTTCATGGCTGGTGTCTTAGAATTGTGTCATAATTGAATTAGCAACTTTTTAAAATTAGTTATACTTTAAAAAATGGTATGTGTTGTCATTGATAGGATATTACATTTAGGGAAAGGCAAATCATGTCTCCTCGTCGCTAATCCTACTGCTTCTACCAAGGTTCAGGCACTAATTGTCTGTCATTTGGACAATTGCATGACTTTTACAACTTGTCTCTTGCCATAATCAGCTTTCCACCTGGCCACTCCAGTTATCTGGAACACAAGAGTCCCTTGTTTACGGAGGCACCTACCACACACAAAATGAGTCCGATCACCTCCAGATGACATTTCCTAGTCTCAACTTAACTATTCCCGGTCCACTTTCCCAAACATGGATTTTCTGTGGGACCCGGGGTTCCAACCACAGTCATATGCAAGTAATAGGTAAGACCTGGGTTCTTCTGGTGTGGAGCCTTCCTCATTCTATGCCTTGAAGCTAGAATGTTCTTCTTCCAACTCCAGTGGCCTTCACTATTTGTTCAACTTTACAGCCAGTGGCCTTCACTGTTCAAATCAGACCTCTCCCCAAAGTTTCTTAATCTCAAATCAAAATTTCTTTCTTGTTCTTTCTTGCATATCATACTATGTTCATTAACATTTCACAGTCTCCCTGATATTACACCTTCCTTGTCTTTCAGAAGGTAATCTCCTCCAAGGCGAGAATTATGTCATAAATCATAAGAGGATCTTCACTTGGAAGGCAGGAGAGAAACACTATCTTTTTTTCGGTGTATATGTGCAGAAGAAAACTGGGCAGCAGACCCTGGATGTCATACAACAGAGGCTGTCTAAGGAAAACTGTTATCTTTAAAGTTATATAACCCCATAAGGAGCACGTTTTTAGGAGAATGAGAAATCTATGCCCTGATTTCTCAATAGACTGATACAAACATTTCATTCGCTGTGATGGGCAGCTTCTGAACAGCTCCCCAACCCCAAGGTCCCTCCTTCCTGGTATTCAAGGCTTTATGTAATCTCGTTCCCTTGAGTGTGGGCTGGACCTAGTGACTTGCTTTTTATTTGATACGGTAGAAGTGATAAAATGTGACAAAGGACTGTGATTTCCCTCTTGTCTCTCTCTCTCTCTCATTTTCTGTTTCTCTTTCTCCCTTTCTCTGGCTCTTCTTGCTCACGCTGATGAAGCAAGCTGCAACACTATAAGCTGCTTTACAGAAAAGCCCACATGGCAAGGCACCAAGGAAAGCTTTAGCCAACAGTTGGAGAGGAAGTGAATCCTGCCAAATTCACATGCGTAAGCTTAGAAACGGATCCTTCCTGGGTCAAGTCTTCAAGTGACCCTGACCAATATATGGAATGCAGCCTTTTGGGAGACCTTGAACTAGGGACCCAACTAAACCTTGCTCAGACTCCTGACCCACAGGAACTCTGAGATAATAAATGTTGTTTTAAGCCACTGAGTTTTGGGGGTGATTTGTTATAAAGCAATGGATACTAATGGGCTCACCAAATGAGAAAACCAGAAGGGAGATGATAAGAACAGCATGAGTGGAGGGACAAAAAACTCCTATTGAGTTTCCCAAAGTACCCACAAAAGATGCACAAGGGCTCACTTGTCAGTCCACGCACATCAGCTTTCACTGGAAGAGAGACAGAGGCCAAGGAAAACCAAGAGCCAGCCCGCTGCACTGGGCATTGGAATTCCCTTTCACCCTTCCCAAGCTCCTGTGCAGACTGGCTCTCACCAACTGACATGGTTTCATCACCACCTTCACGAAGTGGCTAGTCTTTTGGTTTCTTAGACTGACAGATACATTGCAAAATACCCATCAAATGTGAGCTTAGTTCAGGGACAGCCTTCTATCCCCTTCTGAGGTGTCTGAATTTTGTTCCGTGTACTCTGTGGAGCCATATACAAACATCTGAGAAGACCAGGGACACGGGATGATGGGCATTCTTAGAAGTCAACTTTGGAGGATGTCACAACTAGCAGCACATAAGCCACGTCAACCTGGGAGGCATTAAAAAAATCAAGGAGTCCGTGAGTGCCTCTTCCATCCTTCCAGGAGCCGCACAGAGGATTTTCCCATGACCTCACTCGTTTTGCTGTGCTCCCCACAGTCCGTCCTCTTTTCTGTCTAACCCTACTAAAATGCTAACCACCGTTCCTACTTTGGCTTGGCTTTGGCGTCAAACTCAAGGGCAGCAAATCGAGCATTCCTTCTGTGTGTGGTGTAGGAACACAACCGAGGTTTCTCATTCTGTGCCAGGGAGGAAGATAAAGGAAAGTGTGCCATTCAATTCCATTGTGGCTGAGCCACTTCACAGGTCTATTCATTTCCTTCAGTGAAAGGTGCCACCTTCACGAGGAACATCACTCTGAGGCTGGTTTTCACTTGTCCCCTGAAGAAGAGTGGGAGGAAGATTCCTGCTCACACCATGCCACCCCCACAAAGAGCAGAGAACGGCAGGAAAATACACGAGGGTAGTGTTCCAAGTCCGTCCTCCTCATCTCCCCATGAAGGAGAATTCTGTGCCTGCCTGTTGTCCAAAATCAGAAATAAGGGCAAGGGGGGTTGAGTCTAGCTGGATTGGTTTGCACTGGGAAAGGCTAATCATTAGTAATAGCAGAGAAAAGGGTAAAGAGGCAAGCAAGGTAAAAACTAGCCAAGTATGAGTGTGCAAGACTAGGTTGCTAAGGGTGGGGAGAGGTTTGAGGGAGTTGGCAAGGGAGAAGATGACAGTGTGAGTGTCCGTGTGCAAAGGAGAGAGAGAAAGAGACGAGGGCATTTTAGGAAATGTGGCTGCTTGGTATGGACAGACTCATTCTGATATTTTTTTGAAAGCGTTCAATAAATGTTTCTGACGCTTTTCTATTATTGGTGGTCAGACTGCTGTTTCCTTGACTGTGATGCTTGCAGTGTGGCCACACAGGGCTTGATTTTACAGTGAGAAGAGTGGAAATATTACATTTAGCAGTGCCTTTCAAAATTTTAAAATAGGCTACTGGATCAATTTGGTTAAAGGAACAGATTTTAAATTAGAAGGGCGAGAGGTTGTCTTCTAAGAACATCTGGCTCTCCTTAGAGGTTGATGCTTCCATCCAGATATCCTGAAAGCACTGAGATTCATTGACGTGTTCTAGAAGGGTTAATGGAGACAGCGTAACACAGTAGAAGAGGCGTAGACCCCAGAGCTGGGAAAACCCAAGTTGTTCAAATCCCAACTCTTCCTATTATCAATCGGAAAGCTAGTAATTTATTTCTCTGAACCCGTTTCCTGAGATACGGTAAGGGGTCAGGAGGGTTACTGTAAAGGCTGGGAAGGGTAATCTAGTGCTGCGGCCAGCACGTAGTAGGTATTTAATGCTGGTTAAATGATGGCTATCACCATGGTTGCTCACACACCTCTGATCTCTCTCTCTGTTGGCATTGCTTCCCTCCTGGCCTAAAACAATAATTCCACTGGAAGAGAGACAGAGGCAGAGAACAGAACTTGAACCAGTTTTTTCTGAACTAATCCATAAGATAAACTATTGAAGGGAAGGTAAAAGCTCTAGAAATTCTAAAGGAAGTTGCAGAATACAAATCTAAAATGAATACATCGCTAAGGATGAGCTGAGGCACACAACAGCTAAACTCCAGGTAGGATTGAAGGAAACCTCTCCTTGGTAGGCAGATACCCACAGTGCAACACAAAGTTAACACACTGGCATCTTCTACAAAGATGACGTTTGCACAAAGGCTTGTCACCCCTACTATTCTATTTTCAACAGCTTTGCTCGTCTACCTTTTGTCCAAGACAATATTTTTAATCTTCTAATGGTGTGGAAATCTCTTCAACCCTTTTATCATTTCCCCTACTCTGAATTCCCTCAAACAATGAAATGTCAATTGTTCTGACATCAGTTTCATAAAATAAAGCAGATAACTTTTGAAAGCTTCCTGAAGTCTAAAGAGTTCATGGAAACTTACATTTTTATCCATTTCAGGAAGCTCAGCTCTAATCATATCTGAAATATTATCTTTGATTAAAGAAAAATACATCTTTTTTCCAAAGAATACGTTTCTGAGTTACTAAGTGGAAGGTTAATTCGACCGGTCACATTCCCGCTTTATCCTACTGAACTTCAGTTACCGCCAGATTGCCATAATTCATCAGGCTCAGAGGCATTCCGTAAAATAAGGCCTTTCACAGAGCTCAGAAAGATATGTTGAAGGTATCGGCCAAAAGGAAGAAAAAAAAGATGAACTGAAAAGTCTTCACAAGAGGCAAGCTGATTGGTCATTAACACGTGGTTTTCCACCTTCAGCTGGGAACACGTGGCTATGTAAAGGGGAAGGGGCCAGGGTTTGGGATTCATCTCAGCTTTTATTGTTCATCTGATTTTAGGTAAAAAACTTCCCCTTCCAGATCCACATGTCCTCATCTGTAAAACAAATAGTTTTACAGATACCAATGTAAAATTATTTTAAATCGTACACAAACTTTATGGACACATTGCATGTCTAAATTTTCCATCTGTAAAATTCCCTTTTTCTCAGGTAGCTTTCATCCTCACAGGCTCCCATGAAAGCTCAAGCAAACATTCTCCGACAGCTCTAGGAAGGTTCCGTCCTCCAGGGTGGAATCCCCAAATAGCATCTATCTCCAACTGTACTTCACATGTGCACGCGTGCATGCACCCCAGCTGTCACAATTAACATCTGGGCAAGAAAAACCTTAATCCCTGAACTCCTATGGTAAGCAAGGATTTCATACCTTGGTGGCTCGTGCACAAAGCCCGAAGTTCCCAGAATCAAACAACATCCAGCCTGATCTCCAAGGACCATTAAATCGAGCTTTAGGATGTGTGTTGATTGTACAATCCTGACAAGCTGACGGACTGAAGGGCAGCATTTTTTAAAGTCTTAGGTATGCCAAGTCCTAAATTTGAGATCTTTCTCTCTGGCAACAGGCAACAGTATCACTAACACCTAAAAAAGAATGCAAGCATCTGCAGGCAGTCACCACGCGGCTTCAGATGTCAGAATCGTTACAGAAGAAATGCAGGCCCGGATCCAGGGTCTCTGCGTCCTTGCCAGGAAATGATTTTCAACTACTTTGTTTTAACACCTTCACCCCTGAATTCTTGGTAACCACAGTTTGACTCAGGGGCTAACATACACCTAGTCATGCCTTTGTGAATCTACCATGTGTTTGTAATTTGGGATTGCTATGTGAAAACACACTTTTCTATTTATCTTCAACTCAAGCAGCTGGGCCACCTTAACGGATTGGCTTCTCAACACCAGGCCATTAAGACTCACAGGCACGGGTTCCAGGCATGAAAAGCCCTCTGGCCACACTTCGCAGTTCTCCATGGCCCCTGCTACTGTGGGCGTCTCGACCAATATGTCCACGGCCTATCAACTCTCTAGCTAAGTATAAATCAACATAGACATTTTCAGAGGCATTTGAGGGATTCTTTATCTGCCCTTTCTTGACTATCATGGACACCAGAAAGAAGAAATGTCATGTGAAAAATACACTATGCCCAGCTAATTTTTCTATTTTTAGTAAAGATATCTATCTATCTTTAGTGGATATCTATCTATCTATTTTTAGTAAAGATATCTATCTATCTTTACTATCTTTAGTAAAGATGGGGTCTCACTCTTGTTTGGGCTAGTCTCAAACTCATAAGGTCAGGCAGTCCACCTGCCACAGCCTCCCAGAGTGCTGGGATTGCAGGTGTGAGCCCCTGTGCCCAGTCTATATTTCCATTCTTACATTTTTATCTCTCATAACTGCCATTTATACCACTAAAAAAAATTTCAAGACATAGGTTTGAGAATGCATTTCTACTTAATAGAAAATATCTCAAAATAGCAGAAAAGAGTTTGTAGAAAAGATGAGGAGGAACGTTTGCCTCTCCCCGTAGGATGTAAACACATTTATCATTGATAACTTCCTCAAAGATCGTGATATGTATAAGTGCCAAATTGAGAACATTAATAAAAGGCTGAATACCCTTTAAAAAAAAAAGAAAGAAAGAAAAATACCTTCACACAAGGCTGCACATCTACTAATCCAAAGCAGTCTCTGTCATCCTCACTCGGAGATTCTCTTACTCTCCCCCCCCAAATAAGATTTCTTTTTTTGAGACGGTGTCTTGCTCTGTCACCCAGGCTGGAGTGCAGTGGAGTCATCCGAGCTCACAGCAACCTCAAACTCCTGGGCTCAAGCGAGCCTTCTGCCTCAGCCTCCTGAGTAGCCTGAACTACAGGTCCACCACATCCAGCTAATTTTTCTATTTTTTGTAGAGACAGGGTGTCACTCTTGCTCAAGCTGGTCTTGAACTGCTGACCTCCAGCAATCCTCCCACGTCAGCCACCCAAAGTGCTAGGATTAAAGGCATGAACCAGTGCCCTTGACCGAAATTAATTTATTTTAATATGAAAAAATTTCAAACCGACCCAAAAGCTGCAAGACTAGTTTCATATTATGACACCTGTGTACCCTTTATCTGCATACGGCATGTTGCTACATTTCCTCCCTTCCATATATCTCCATCTCCATGGGGTATAAAATTATGCATTAGATGCACAGACTTTTTTGCTGGACATTTTCAGGATTGGTTGTACACATCACGATGTTTCCTCCCTAAACACCCTGGCATATGAACCTCCTGAGAGCAAGACTATTCCCCTAAATACACAAGATACAGTCATCACATGTGGGAAATCCAACACTCAGAGAATGCCATTATATAATATTGGATTCATACGTGAATTTTCCCAATGTCTATAAAATTTGTTCTTTTTTTCCTTCAATCAAGGATTATATACCACATCTGGCCATCATATCCCCTTAGTCACCTTGAATCTCCAACAGTTTTCCAGCCTTTGGGGGGTGGAAAGGAATCTTTAAGCATTGACAGCTATTTGGCAGTATTGTTCCTGAATTTGAAATTGTCAGATTGTTTCCTTAGGCTTGTCACGTTTGCTTAGTGCATCCTGCCTGATGTTATTTGAGCCCATTACAGGTATTGACTATACTTAAAAAAGTATTTTTTGGATGAAAGATACTCAGTAAGTAAAGAAGATATAAGTAATACAGAATGAAGGTAAGTGGGGAAGGTGGGGGAAAGGAGAATGAATGGAAAGAACAAAGTGGAAAAGAAATCAAAATAAAAAAAAAATAAAGAGGAATAATAGAGGTCAAGCCATGAAACCAGCACATTGTACCCCTTGATTGCACTAATGTACGTAGCTGTGATTTAATAAAACAAATTAAAAAATAAAAAAAAAAATAGAGGTCAAGTCCATAAACAGCAGGAAAGACTTGAGGCCGCCTTGCTTTCTTGCATCAAACTGCCTCACTGCCCCAGTATGTAATGTTACAATACATAAGAAACATTTGATCTGCAATAAGAAATAATATAAATGCATGTGTCCAAATACTTAATTTTACCCACACTATGATTCACATTTTAAATTAATATTTCAAAACCCTTTTCTCTTTAGCCACTGGACTGGAAGCCGCTGGTTTGTGCTCATCCAGATCTCCCTGAACCATTTCTTAACTTCAGGCTGCAAGTTTTCCTTCTGTAACATTAAACCCCAGTACTTCAAGGTCAGGGGATGCCTGACCTTGGGGCCTGGGGGCCAAACAGTTATTTGTCAGGACCATTAGGACCATGTCTTTAATGTTTGGAAGAGGTGAATTTAGTAAAAAGCTTTTCAAAATAATTAAAATATATGCACATTAACATGTATAACATATTAAATATCTATATGTCGATTATTTTATAAAATGATTCCAATCTATTCGTCCACATTTATTTACCTATGTATTAATTTGGCTTCATGATTCTGACAAACAAAATAGAAGGATTTTTAATGGCTAATCATCCACTCACTACCAACCAATCTGGGGATCAAATGCAGCCACAGAGACAGCAATTCTTGAAGAAAATATTTATTTCACTGAACTTGCTGAAACCAGGCACCTTCCTACAGAAACCTGCACAATTCTCAAACGCAATTTCTTTGGTCACATCTAATTTCAATTAGACATCAAGAGAGAGCTAAGAAACTTTTTAACCACAATCAGTAGGGTCTACGTAGGAGCCTGCCTAAATTCCTGACATTTTTCTCATTGCTTTCTGCCAAACCACATGCACAGAAGGCAATCACAATGGAAACAGTCAGTGAATTATTACCAGGGCCACAGACATCCTCAGCTTTGTGCGCACACATGCGTGTGTGTGTCTGTGTATGCAGGCGTGTGTGCACATTTGCCAAGTTCTTTCCAGAACTAAGATTTGGTTCACTTCCCAATCTTCCACCTCTTTCCTTTTTCTACACAAAAGGAAAAGCATCATCGATTAAATGATTAAAATTAGTTGCCAAGCATTATGAAACATATCAATGCATGAAAAAAAATCTGCTTCTGATTATGGATGAACGGGTAAGATTTTATGTAGGTAGGTTCAGAAGGGCAAGGACTTTGTATAAACAGTTCTCTAGATGACATTAGATCACCTTAATGCCCCCATTATGTCTTTAGAATAGCTGATCCAAATGTGGCATTTAAACCCAAGTAGATTTTTAATATTGAAAACACTGCTATGAAAGTGCTGCTTTCTCTTGAAATTCTCTTTCTCTCCTCCCCTCCATTCCAGGAGAATGTAGGGAAGAACTGAAATGAAAAAAATGTAATTAAAGTCACATTCTTCCCCTGGGGTCAAACTAATTATCGGCCTCTCACCCCAAAACACATTTACCTGTTTAAGAATAAAGGTCTTTATCACTTATGGAAAAAACATAAACAAAGATTAAGAGGCCATTTAGGTACCACTGCAATCTTTCATTTTTAAGTGACCTCTTAGTCTAATGGATTCAATGCGTTCTCATTTGAGTAGAGTACATATTGCAGGAGAGAACTGTAATAAATGGGACTGTCATGGCCCTTAGGTTAGAGCAAAGGAATATTGGAAAATAAATCTCAATTCTGTATACTCACCAATCCTGCAATGGGGGTAGGCAATCTATTGATCTTTTTAACAAGTCCTGGCTTTATAGCATTCAGCAACCTGTTACGAAAAAGACAGAATGTCAAGTGAGACATAAAGCAAGATGAATCACACAAATCTCCTTTATCTGGGGCTACAGCTAAATTGTTGGATAGGAAGAGCAGTGAATTTAAAGCATGTCGTAAATCTCAGTAATCTATCAGGTTTTGTGCATATTAGTAAAGAGCTTTGCCAGCACCAAGTTTGGCCAAGGGAGGTGAAGTTTGAGAATCTGGAAATGTTGGGAGAGATGAAAAGGTAGAGACTGGGAGAAGCTTCAAGGGAAAAGTCAAAAATGTGAGCTGGATTGAAATTGGAAAGGAATTGTCTAGAAGTGGAGCCAGGTATTACAACTCAGGTGAGGCCACTTGCCAACTCTCCTGGCTAATGCAGGGGTCTCTCCAGGGATGTGCTAAGTATAGAGACCAACATCTATCTTTGGAAGTGATTTGCCAAGACAAATTCTACCTCCAGACCATCTTGGCTCTTTGAGGAGAGTGGCTTGTTAAAAGTGGTTGAGCTTCACTTTTTTAAACAGGGAAGAATATGTTTAATAAGAAGTGAACCAATCATTCTGAAAATTTTTAACAAGGCTGACCATGATTCCCTAGATACAAAAGATATTTGAACAAAAGATGTTCAGGGTAAAGGTCAAAATTATGTAAAAATCACACAAGCAAGGGAATGGAAGAGAAACAACTATAACTGCTTGGTCTTCAGGAAATATTAATTCAGAGCGAAGAGAAATAAGACAGGCAACTTATAAAACTAGAATATGGTTATCATCAAGGGAATGGGGCAGAGTGCAGTATTTGCAACACAGGTTATTCATAAAAGAGTAATTGAAAAGAAGAAGCTATAGAATGGGAGCCTTTATTTCTACATTCAGGCATTAGAGACAATCAGGTATCTTTGAATACCATGCAAAGAGAAACTTAGGGAAGGAGTTTATTATAATTCAGGGGTCAGCAAATTATGACCCATGGGCCGAATCTGGCCCAGCGACTGTTTTTGTAATTAAAGTGTTACAGGAACACAGGAATGCCCATTCATTTAGGTCTTGTCTGTGGGTACTTTTCTGCTAGGACAGCAGAGTGTCATAGTTACCGCAGAGACATATGGGCCGCAAAGCATACAGCTTTTACTGTCTGGCCCCTTATAGAAAATTTGCTGACCTCTATTACGATTCATGTAATTCAAGACTATAATAAATTCTGAAGAATCTATGTTTGATTGATTTCTGCAGATCACCAAGAATAATGTAATGGGCTTGAAAATAGATTATATTTGACGATGACACTACTACCTACTAAAAAATGGAGAAATGCCCCCACAGTGGCTGCGACAGGTTGGATATTCTGTTTTTGCATCCAAGATTAATTGAGGCTCTTGGTAACTTTGGCTGTAATTCCAACCTGCTGCAGCCGACAAGTAGTGCTCAGAGCTGACCGTGTGCTCTTTGTCCATTGAGAGCCAAGATAGCTGTTCTTTTTTTTCATGACTCCGCTTAGTTTTAACCATGAATTTAATCTTCTTGAAAAGGGCTCCTTTATAACTTTGGAGTTACCAGTTTCCCAAGTTGGAAAGCAACTTTTCCCTCTTCTCATTTAACATTTCAGAAGATTGAGGCCTAGTGATGGGGAGTCACCTCCCCAGGGCAGTCGGGCCCAGGGTCTGGAAGTCTTGCAGCAGGACACTCTCTCTGGAGCGTTAGTATCCCATTATCTTCTGGTTTAATATACACAAATAGATATGATGCCTCCAAAGCCAGGTTTTTAAATGTACAAAATTCTTAAGATACGTTACTTTATTCACTAGTCCCTAACAGTGTCATTTTAAACTGAATTTAAAACAATATTCATGTACAGTGTTGACAATTCAATAGAATCAAAGAAAGAAAGAGTAAAATGTGATTCTCGCTGTCACCTCTGTACTACAGGGCTCCAGTTTATTCCCAAAGGCAATCTGAATGGGGAAAATTTATAAAAATACACATATTAAAAGAAAAACCAGGTGTGGCACATAGAACATGCTGTTTTTCACCTTGTTTTTTTCACTTAATGATACATTTTAGAGGTTACCTTGGAGAGAATGACTTAGTGCATATTGAGACACATCCTTTCTTTTTCTATTTACCCTAATGACACATAAAGAACAAGCCATGCCCTTCTGAAGCACTGTGGGCCACTGATGGCTATGGAGCTGGCAGAGGGGTAAGCGCGTTAGTTCTGGAGTCCAGTTGACTGAAGTCAAAGCCCAGCTCTATCATTATCTGGAGGTGCTGCCTTGGGCACCAAGTCCATCAACCTTGGTCTCTACTATAGTACAGAAACACAGCGGTGCCAATTGCACAGATGCCCATGCAGCTGAATGAGATGAAATATGTCAGAAGCTAGCACAGAGCCTGCTATGTAATAAGCTGCCTGTAAATACCCCTCTGTATTTATGTGTATTTATTTATAGCAATTCAATTTACAGCATTTTAGGTCAATAAACTTCTCTAACAATGAAATGAAATACCGTTGCTACCAAACACCTAAGCCTTCTTGCTAACTAACCAAAGTGGAAACACCCCACCCCAAATTCACTATTTAAAAATTATCTCTTTAAGGGGGCACCCTTTTGTCTTTTATATCTAAGAACCATACAAATGTACAGTTTTTGTCTTCTATATCTAAGAATATTACTAATTTAGTAATGATGGCGCCAGCAACTCCTCTTTTATATGTGTTTAGATTTTTTAAACTGTGTTAAGTATTTCATCCTTTGTAAAATTCCACTTGCATGGCAGAACCTTTCCTGTCATTAGGAATTGTGAAAATCAATCATCAATTGAATTATAAAAAACTACTCTCTCTCAAAAGACTTTATCATAAGTTAAAAAAGAAAAAGTCAGAATATTCTGACACACTGTGGAATAGTTTCAAGATTGAGGCAGCTGCAGTTTTTTATATAAACATTGCTGTAATCCTGTACACAGTTTACAGTACACAGCAATAAAAGGTAACATTGAATTCACATTGTCAAAATGCCCAACACCTGCTTCTCTTGTATTTTGCATTAAACTGAGAACATTTGTTGTATAAGAGTTTTTTTTAAGAGTCTAGTATATTCACTTGCAAATGTATTAAAAACCACTACTGCTTTCCATGTAAATTGAAATATAGATATTTTCGATAAGTACTTATTGATGACATGCTTTAAAGTGATGATCCTGATGATGCAATTTTATATTTATAGATCTTTTGAGAGGCATCATTCTCCCTAAAGTGCTATCCAATAGAGACAGGTCATGTATTTGTTACACCATTTTTTGTAGAAGAAAAAATTGAGCCGCAAACAGATGTGAAGCCTTCTCCAGCAATATGCCCATCTTGTCTGCAGCATGACTAGGGCAATAACCACCTCTTAGACTAATCAGTTTATACTACAATCGGGTGCTTTAGAAAGTCCAGCTTCAGTATCCAGACTCAAAGAACAACTCGAAACAAAACAAAAGAAAAATTGAAAATCAAAACAAATGCTATCTGAATATAATGAGATAACATCAACACCAGGTGGGAACAAAAGGAAAATGAAAAGAAAGTGTGTGTTGGGAGATGGGCAAGTGTAAGAAACATTGAGTTCAAGTTCTGTTTATGGATCATCTACAACATCATCACGGGGAATTCCAGAAGGAAGGAGGCTTGAATCCACTTGGCAGAATCTCCACTCAATGGATTCTCACACCAACTTCCCCTCCATGGTCTATGCTACCCCAAACCTGCAGCTAGCAGGCCTTCACAGGCAGTTCACCCTCTCTAGCTGGTAACAAATCCTTTGTATTTATCAAAAGACATTTCTGGGAAGGTGGCATAATCCTACACAACAAGAGAATTAGGCATTTATGCCATTTGTACCATTCCATGTCTTCTGTGCTAAATACCCACTATTACAAACAAATATAAAGAAAATTTTAAATGTCTAAGAAGTAAGAGCCACTTAGAATTATTTTCAGGTCATTACTGTTTATTAGTGCTCTTTCCCCAGTGATTCTCCACCAAGTGCATGCTGTGTGCTGTACACTGCTCCAGGCACAGGAAGGGCAGCAGTGAACAAGACAAGAAGTTCCTATTCTTTGGAATTGATCTCGGTGCAGGTGGGTGGGTGGGGCAATGAGATGGGACAGAAAAAACCAAGTATCCTAGCACTCTGGGAGGCCAGAGGCAGGTGGACCACTCGAGCTCAGGAGTTTGACACCAGCTTGAGCAACAGGAGACCTCATCTCTCAAAACAGCCAAATTTTGTGGAGGGCTCCTGTAGTCCTCGCTACTTGGGAGGCTGAGGCAAGAGGATCACTTGAGCCCAAGAATGAGGTTGCTGTGAGCTGTGATGCCATGGCACTCTACCCAGGGCAACAAAGTGAGACTCTGCAAAAAAAAAGAGAGAGCGAGAAAAGAAAGAAAGAAAAGAAAAAGAAAGAGAAAAGAAAACAACCAAGTAAATAAACTAGAAGAAAATTTCAGCTGGCTCAAGTGCTGGGAAGACCAGTAGAGTTACAGGCCACACCATTAAAGGTGGTACTTTAATAAAGTTGTATGAAGCCTGCTGGGAGATGACATTTGAGAAAAAAACTTGAATGATACAAAGGAATTGGTCAAGGAGAGATTGGAAGGTAAGAGTTTCAGGCAGACTAAAAAGTTAGTAGAAAGTCCTCAAGGCAGGAGCAGGCTGGACGTGGAGCTGACTGAGCAAGGTGAGTGGGTAGACAAGATCTGTGCCGTGAGGGTCAAGGCGTCAGCACAATCCAGGCCCAGATAAGGAGTCTGGAGTTTTTATCTAAGTTCAATATGAAGCATCAGATGATTTTTAAGATGGAGACTGAGATAATCTGATCTATAATTTTTAAAACATCACCATTTACAAAAAGGCATAATAATAAATTTGCAACTATACACATATAGAAAATTTCTGCTGTTTAAAAATCATAAGCATCAGAAAGAATAGATAAAGAAAACATCACAAATAACTTAAAACATTCGGTTTGATGAGGAGGAAGGGCCAGTGAATTTCAAGCCAGGAGTCTAGATTTTAACAGATAAATCTAACACATTTAACTATGAGTTACTGGGAAGTCACTTGATCAAGGTCTCAGTTTTCCCTCTAATAAAATGAGGACTTAAAAATAAACAACACCCCCCATCCAGGATTATGGTGTGGATCTAGTGGGATGGTGTCTGTTGCTAGCATTTGATAAATGGACACTTACATATTCACTCAGTTATACTGAGTGTGCCTCTTTTTGCTACGTATATACAAGCTGTGTTATCCCAACTTGTTCATTAGCCAGCTGCCAAAGACTAAAATAATGTACGGATATCCAATTCTCCCAGCACCATTTATTGAATAGCGAGTCTTTCCCCCACTGAACACTCTTGTTTGGTTTATCAAACAAGAAGATTAGATAGCTGTAAGTTGTTGGTTTCATTTCCAGGTTTTTTATACGATTCCAAATATCTATGTCTCTATTTTTGTGCCAGTACCATGCTGTCTTGACCACTATGGCCTTGTAATACAGCCTAAAATCTGGTATGGTGATACCCCCAGCTTTGTTTTTATTACTAAGTAATAATATCCTATTACTACTGTCTAATTTCCAAAGCAAATAGACAACCTACCCAATGGGAAAGGATATTTGCACATTTTGAATCTGACAAAAGTTTAATATCCAGGATCTATACAGAACTTCAATTAATCTACAAGAAGAAAACCAACAATCCCATATATCAGTGGGGAAGAGAGATGAATAGAATCTTCTCTAAAGATGACAGACAAATGGCCAGTGAACACTTGGAAAAATGTTCATCATACTTAATTATTAGAGAAATGCAAATTAAAACCACCCTGAGATACCATCTAACTCCAGTGAAAACGGCCTATATCACAAAATCTCAAGATTGCAGATGCTGGCGCGGATGTGGGGAGAAAGGAACACTTTTACACTGCTGGTGGGACTGCAAACTAATACAACCTTTTTGGAAGGAAGTATGGAGAAAGCTCAAAGAACTCAACCTAGACCTCC
>CAUYRH010017215.1:0-30189 GCA_963574655.1 Perodicticus potto
TTTTTCTATGTTTTAGAAAAGGTTAAGTAATATAGGTACTAGTTCCTCTTTAAAGGTTACTGTAGAATTATGATGTGAAGCCATCTGGCCCCAAACTTTTATTTTTGGGGAGATTTTGTATTGTTGATGTTATTTCAGAACTTGATATAGGCCTATTCAACATTTCCACTTCATCCCCGCTAAGTCTAGGAAGGTGGTGTGCTTCAAGTATTGGTCAATTTCCTTCAGACATTTATATTTCTGAGAATAGTGTTTTTTGTAATATTCATTAAGTATTTTTTGAATATCTGAGGAGTCTGTGGTTATCTCATCTCTGTCATTTCTGACTGATGAAATTAGAGATTTTACTCTTTTATTTCTTGTTAGGTTAGCCAAAGGTTTATCTATTTTATTGACCTTTTCAAAAAAACAACTTTTTGATTCATTGCTCTGTTGTATAATCCTTTTGTTTTCAATTTCATTTAATTCTTCTCCAATTCTGGTTATTTATTTTCTTCTACTGGGTTTGGGGTTCAACTATTATTCCTTTTCCAGGCACTTGGGATGTCCCATTAAGTTATTGATTTCCTCTCCTTCCATTCTCTTGAGGAAGGCTTGCAATGTTATAAATTTCTCTCTTATGACTGCCTATCAAACATATACATTGGGGGAAAGATTTCCTACTTAATAAATGGTGCACAGTGAATTGGCTAGCGCTTTGTAGAAGACTGAAACTGGACCCACACCCTTCACCTCTAACAAAAATTGACTCGCACTGAATAAAAGAATTAAACTCAAGACATGAAACAATAAAGATTCTTAGAGAGAGTGTAGGAGAAACACTCGAAGAAATTGGCCTGGGAGAAAACTTTATCAAGAGGATCCTTCAGGCAATTGGAGCAATACTAAAAATGCATTACTGGGATCAGATCAAATTAAAAAGCTTCTGTATTGCAGTAAATAAAGCAAGCAGATGGCCCTCAGAATGGGAGAGGATATTTGCAGGTTATATTTCTTACAAAGGTCCAATAATCAGAATCTACAGAGAACTCAAAGTTATTAATAAGAAAAGAACAAGTAATCCCATTTCATTGTGGGCAAGAGACTTGAACAGAAGCTTCTCTGAAGAAGACAGGTGCATGAACTACACACACATGAAAAATACTCATCATCTTTAATCATCAGAGAAATGTAAACCAAAACAACTCTGAGATACATCTAACTCCAGTAAGAGTAGCCCACATAACAAAATCCCAAAACTACAAATGTTGGCATGGATGTGGAGAAAAGGGAACACTTCTCCACTGCTGGTGGGAATGCAAGCTAGTATATTTCCTTTGGAAAGAAGTTTGGAGAACACTCAGGGATCTAAAAATAGACCTGCTGTTTGATCCTGCAATTCCTCTGCTGGGAGTATATCCAAAAGACCAAAAATCACTTTGCAATGAAGATATTTGCACCACATTATTCATTGCAGCTCAATTCATAATAGCTAAGTCATGGAAGAAGCCCAAGTGCCCATCAACCTATGAATGGATTAATAAATTGTGGTGTATGTATACCATGGAATACTATGCAGCCTTAAAAAATGGAGACTTTGCCTCTGTTATGTTTACACGGATGCAGCTGGAACATTTTCTCCTCAGTAAAGTATCTCAAGAACGGAAGAAAAAGTAATCAAAGTACTCAGTACTTTTATGAAACCAATTTATATTCAACCACACTTTCTTATGAAAGGTAGATCACAACTATAGCCCAGGATGAAAGAGAGAAATGGAGGGGAAGGAAGTGGGGTAGGGTTGGTAGAGGGAGGGTAGACGATAGGACCTCACCTATGTCGCATATTGCAAGGGTACAAGTCAAATCTATCAAGTATAGAACATAAATGTCTTAACACAATAATCAAGTAAATGAGGTGAAAGCTATAGTAATTAGCTTGATGTAAGCACTCCAAATTGTATAAAAAAAAATCAACACATTTTACCCCATATACACGTAAATGTATTCATGATCTATGTGTATAAGAGTTAATAAAAGGAAAAACAATCAACCATTTTAATGTTCATCATGCTAGTTTTTAGTGTATATAAGGACTTATTCAAATATCAATACTACATAATTTTAGGATGTTTCTATCACTCCAAAAATAAACCTCATGCCCATTAGCAGTGACTCTCTGTTCTTATCCACAGACCTAGGATAACTTTCCCACTATGTATAGGTGACTTTCTGGACGTTTCATATAAATAAAACCAGAACATATGTGTGCTTTGGTCTCTGGCTTCTTTTACTTATTATAATATTTTTGAGAATAATCCAAATTGTATATCCTATATTAATACCTTGTGGATATTAATTTCCACACAGTATTTACTTGTCAGATAGTATCAAATTTTTAGAATTAATTTAACATTTAGTTAGTATTTAATAGTGTTAAAATAAAAATATTAAAATATTATTTACTTTTATTTTCTTTATTTTTTTTTTGAGACAAAGTCTCACTTTGTCACCCTCAGAAGAGTGCCATGGTGTCATAGCTCACCACAACCTCAAACTCTTGGGATCAAGCAATTCTCTTGCCTTATCCTCCTAAGTAGCTGGGACTCCAGGCACCCACCACTACACCTGGCTCGTTTTAGAGAGTTGGTCTTGCTCTTGCTTGTTGGTCTCAAACTCATAAGCTCAGGCAATCCACCCACTGCGGCCCTCCAGAGTGATGGGATTACAGGCGTAAGCCACCGCACCCGGCCCATACTATTTACTTTTAATTGCCAAATAACTATTTAATTTAGGGGTAGGACACTTTTTATTTTTCCATTTGTCAGATAATGGATATTTGCGTTGATGATCCTTTTTGGACAATGAGAATGATGCTCCCATTAATATTAACACAAATGTCTATGTGAACATGTGTTTGTATTTCTCTTCATTAGAAACAGCAGTAGAATTACTATGCTATGTGATAAATATATTTAATATTACAAAAACATTTCCAAATCACTTTCTCAATTGGCTTTGCTATTTTATGTTCTCAGAAGCAATGTGTGTTCTAAGTCTGTCACCCTTTTCAACATGTGTTTTCTGTCTATTACCTTTTTTACAGTCATTCTGGCAGCATCTCACTACAACACTATTTTGCCTATTTACTCTGAATGTTGAGTTTCTCTATTCAATTACCAGCTCTTTGGCATGCTGAGAAAAATTAGGATAATTAAATTGTAAAGCCATTTTTCTCAAAGATTTTTAAAGATTGGAGTGAAAATTAACAATAATGCATTAGTATGCTAAAGTATTAAACAAATGAATTATGTTTTTCATCCCTTATGTAGCGTCAGTGGTTCTGATAAAGGTCATGGCTTAAAGTTCTCTATTTTAAAAGAAGAGAAAAACTCATATTCATGATGGCAACTGCATATTTTGGGTAGGGGAATCGTGTATATATTAAAAACTTATTGTATTCCTAACACTTATATAAGTGTTGAATATAGAGCTGTGAGAAAAAAAATTCCTCAGTGAGGACTGTTTTTGGAGATATACAATAAATAAATAAAAAACTAAACATAAAATATCAAGTAATAAGAATTACATATAAAAGTAAATTTTATATAAATTTAAGTTTTGATGGTGTTAGTCGTTATATAACTTAATGCACATTTGAGCAGACCACCACATCCTAGTATGCTGGGAATAGTCAAGGTTCTTTTTTTATTTTTGTTTTAAATTGGTGAAAGAAATAAAATAAATGAAACAAGGAAAGAGAAAAAGGAAGAGAGGGAGGTAAAGAGGGACTTAGTACTGATGAGAGGAATCTGAAAATATAATGCAAGAATTCTTACACAATGGCACAATAACTATTTACATATTAGTCTCCTTAGAGAATGATGTTAGAAATTATTATTCAAAACCCAAATTTGAAGGGATTTATAATGTTCAATCTTTATTATTAAACAAATAAGGAGGCATCTCCATTCATTTTTCATTAAGGATAATAGGAATTTATGTAGATCCCTAGACAGTTTTTAAAGACTCATAACTCTAATAATATAAGACAAAGACCTTTGTCATGAAACTTAATTTTCAAAGATCAGTGACTTACCTGGTTTAATTATTTTCATTTTTCAAGGAATCACCTGAAAAATGGATAATATAATGATTCAGTTCTCAAAAATGTATAATTTTGAAAACATATACAGAATCTAAAAAAGTTCTTTTCCTGCCCTTACCATTGCATATTTTTCTCCAAATTCTAAGCTCTTTCTCAAAAATACAATGACTGCTCAGACTTCCTGATGTATTATAAATCACCAGAGGATGTCATATAAATCAATTCCATTGAAAACACTCCCCTTGCTTAAAGTAAGAGTTTCTCTGCTCTTTTACTCTATATTAATTCTTGTCAACCTATATATAGTAACAGTCTATAATTATTATCATATCCAGAGATCATGAAATATAGCTATCCTCTTAATGGGACAGGGGAGCTAGAATACTTTCCTAACAGCCATAAATGGAACTAAAGAATTAAGAATTACAGAAAGGAATTGCAGATTACATAATTTTTCTAGCATAGTATAAGGTAGTTATCTGCTTCTTGAAGTTTGGTGCTATTTTTAGCAATCTAAGCAGATGATAATTATTCATAGCAATGATGCTATGTAGACAATTTGGTAGAAGTTTGATGTTAGTTGGAAAGATATCCTGAAAAATGGCAAGTCTGTTTCTTTTTTTTATTGTTTTTATTATTAAATCATAGCTGTGTACATTAGTGCAATCAAGGGGTACAATGTGCTGGTTTCATATACAATCTGGACTATTTTCATCAAACTAATTAACATAGCGTTCATGGCATTTTCTTAGTTATTGTATGAAGACTTGTCATCAGCCCACAGAACATACTCCAAAGGTAAGTCTATGTTTCTATGCTTTTTGTCTTTGGACTGCTCAAATAAGCTACAGAGGCATTCTCTACCTACCCAATGCCTGAAACACCTTGCCTAGTTTTCATGGAGAAAGAATGTTGTTCTTTTGGCTCAGTATCCAGGCTGGAGCAGTACCTGGGAGTAAGGTAGGATGCAATGATGCTTTGGCCCTTGCTTGAGTATGTCCACTGCCATGGAACACTGAGCCCAGCGCTAGGCCTCCTGACATGGTCTTTCCCCACCGTCCTTTCTAAACTAACCTAGATGATGTCTTGTGTGTCTGGTACCCATAATCTATGAACATTTGGCTTTCGCTAAACTACTCCCATCTCTCTTCATTCCAGCAATGTGTCTGGCACATGGCAGCCATTCAGTAGCTGAAAGGATCAGTTTCCCTTTTACAGGATCCCAGGGTCACTTTTATTTTTCTTCTCTTGATATTCTTTGAATCCGTTTAGTAATGTCCTCCTCTCTGACCCCATCATAGTGCCTCTTCTGTGCCCTGTGCATCTCACATATTCTAGGAGTGCCTTTTCTAATGATACAAAGGTGGATATGACCAGTTCAAATCCAGGCTTTACTACTACCACTGGGCTCATTCAATCTCACTGGGTAAAAGTATGGCTTTTACATCAGCTTACATGGTTTGAAATGAAAAAATAATTACTCTTGCTCAGAGAAACATAACTGATAAGTAACTTGTCTCTCTAACCATAAACAACTAGAAGACTGAAATAAATATGTAAAAAAAAAAGCTGTGTTTTGACATTTGCTGAAAGGCAGTGCAGGATTAAGATTCCAGAGAAAAGGAACAAACAAGTTGAGCCTCACAATGCAAATGGAGAAATTCTGTTAGGTGATAAAATGTTTAATACTATGTTTGATATGCATATTTGAAGAATCTAATTTGAAGAAATTATCTTAATCATAAATAATGCCAGAATGTGTAAAAATAATGTTGATTATATTTGAAAATGTTGCTGGAAACAGTCTTGGTAATAACAAGAACTCAAGAACAGATCTTCATTAAATTACAGGTCATTGGGAATACTTTCTATCTATTTTATGTTCATAATCCTTTTGGGACTTGTTTTATGATGGGAAAACTTAAAAGTAAAGGATAAATAATTATGTTCCTATATACTTGGGGAAACAAACTTCACTGGTGAATATAAAATTTATTATCCTGTCACCTTCAGGGTATAAGTTTCACTTTTTCATTTAAAACTTATTGCACTTGCAAAGAGAATACAAGTGGAATTCAGAGGTCTACAACCCTTTTAATATCTGCTTGCCCTGAGCAGAACAAGCTAGTAGTTAGCAAATTACTAGCCTGTGGAGAAAGAACTCCAGCTTATCCCTTTCTACAGCCATAGATGAAGGATATTTCACTGACCCATCAGATTGTGTATGCAGTACAATATAATACTGATGACGATTTTCTGACATTATCATACATTTAAACGTTGTCTTACCAAACTTCTCATATTTATTGCTGGATGAGCAAAGTAGGAATAAGACTGCTATATTGCAGTTCATGGAAAATCACTTTGATGAAATTATGAGATTAACCAAAGTTTCTATCTATTCCACTATCCCATTTTGCTTCCAATCACTGTGATCTTTTAGTAACAAAGCTTGTTTTATTTTGTTTTGAAACGAAGTCTCACTCTAATGTCCAGGCTGGAGTGAAGTGGCATAATTTAGTTCACTGCAGCCTCAAACTGATAGGCTCCAGCCATCCTCCTGCCTCCTCCTCCCCAAGTAGTTAAAATATAGAAATGTGTCACCTTGCCTGGCTAATTTTTCTTACTTTTTTAAAGGTGTATTGCCTAGCTTATTTCAGAAATCCTGGCCTCAAGAAATCCTACAAGGCAGGCCTCCCACAACACTGGGGATACAGGCATGGGCTGCTGAGACTGGTAATAGGTATTTTTATTTTTCTTTGAAAAAGAAAACTTTTTCTAGCAATTGGTATAGGTGAAAAGACAAAAAACTAATCATTAAGATGTCTCCCATGTACTGAAAACCTCAGAGCCTTATATCTTCTGTTTTCACCAAGTTTTCTAAAGATCTAATTTATATATACTAAATTGTATGTTTTGAGCTTCTATTTTGAGTTTTAATAAGTGTACATATCTCTATAATCTATGTTTTTATCTATATGCAAATCATTTCCTACCCAAAGTTAGGTCCTATCTATTCCCATTTTCTTCAGTCCCACAGAAGCAAACACTAGCCTGATTTCTATCTACCTTTAACCTTGCCTGTTGTAGAAATTCACATAAATGGAATTACAGAGCCTGTTCTCTTCTGTACCTGGAATCCTTCATTCAACATGCTTATGAGATTTGTCATGTCATTGTCTCTATCAAAAATTTGTTATTGCTAAGTAGAACTCTACTGTATGAATAAAATATATGTTTATCACTTTTGTTTTGGAAAGATATTTAGGTTGTTTCCAGTTAGGGAATAGATGGAATAAAGCTGATAAGAGCGTTCTTGGCCAGGCATGGTGGCATGGTGGCATGCACTCGAGAGGCTGAGGCAGGAGGCTTGCTTGAGTCTATGAGTCTGAGGCTGCAGTGAGCTATGGTTGCAGCACTGCACTCCAGCACTCCTGCCTGGAGGACAGCATGAGACACTGTTTCCAAAACACAACAAAAAATTTTTGCACATGTCTCTGTATATGTATGTTTTTTTATACTATTCCATAAGGACTAAGTGCTAACCAGGGGAAAATGTGTAGATACGTTGTTCAAAATTTGGTCTGGGTTGTAATATTATCAAATTCAGTTCAAAATCATAAAATACGAATGTGAAAGGCATCCTTTAATGAGCTAATCCAAATGCTGACTATGAGATCTCAGGTGTAAAAGCAGTTGCTCAGCATAAAAATACCCCAAAGACTTCTCATTGGCTGGTTATTCCTTAGGTTCTTCAGCTGTGAATGTACAATGCAGAAGAGTATAAATACATTTTGCCGGAGGACTCATAAGCTAGGCATGACTGTTTTACCTAAGATAGAGGATTATCACTAAAGGAGCTACAAAGAGGAAATTCAAGATCTGCCTTTTTATGTTTCCAATTATTTAGAAAATCATGCTTCCAAAAGGTAAAAATGGAGGAGATTAGTGGCAAAAATAATGAATTGTACAATAGAATTCCTGGATTTTAAAACAGATTTTACATACTTATCAGTACTATGACCTTGGGAAAGTTATTCTTTTCATGCCTGAGTTTCTCCCCTCCTGTAAAATTGGGAGAATAGCAATAGCTACCTCATACAGTATGTCTGACCGTTAAATTTTATAATACAAATTAAGTATTTGAAACCTTTCTTTAGGAAAATGTTTAATTCATTGTAAACATTGATAAATATTTCCACCTATTATTAATTGCTATTAGTGCTGTATTAATGCTTGGGCTTGTATGTGGTCTGGCTTCTATTTAAATATTCTGGTATCTGCTATGTGATTGTTGTGCAGCAAAGTCTCTGTCATAAGTGGGTAATAAAAAGTTGGTTGTAACTTCCTATTTTTAACAAAATAACCATTGAAATAAATCTCTGTCTTGCAGTTTTCAAAAGTGATTCATTCTAGGTAGTATTTTATGTCCTGGACCAGACTTTTATATTTTCTTCCTCATCTGAAAAGACAGAGAAAGAGAAAGTGGAGGTGGGGGGGAGAATGAGAGAACAGTGGAACAATGTGAAGGAGAATAAAATAAATGTGTGTTGATAATGTGGCGGTATGCCCTACTTCCATGTGAAAAGGTTGAGATATTCTGAAGGGATGATTTCAATTAGCATAAGCGATGATTGATCCATAGCTTGAAATACAAGGTTGTTTTCTCTCTGCTTGGTGCTGTCATAGCTCAGGTGAAAGTTGGAGATTTCAGATTTTTGTAGTTCTTTTAAAACTGAATAAAATTTATTCTTCCTAACTTCAAAACTTCTAAGACAGTGATTCTCAACCTTCCTAATGCTGTGTCTCTTTAATACAGTTCCTGATGTGGTGAACCCCAAACACAAAATTATTTTCGTTCCTTAGCAAGCAACAGCGAAAACTGCAAGGCAGAGATTTATTTCATTGCTTAGCAACGAAAATAATTTTGTGGTTCGGGGGGGGGGGGGTGGTCACCACAACATCAGGAACTGTATTAAAGGGTCACAGCATTAGGTAGGTTGAGAACCTCTGTTCTAAGACTTGCAGTCAAAAAGTGCCATTTATATAATATAAATAAAGAGAAAGCACTACTTTCAATTGTCTTTGCCGAAAGCACTACTTTCAATTGTCTTCTCTCCCAACTGAATTAATGTGTTTCAGTAACAGAAAATGAATAATTTTATAACTTGAAATATCTTTTTATAGATAAGCTATTTTTATTTTAAACTGTTATTTGATATGCTAAAAATAAAAACAATTATTATTTTTAAAAGGTGTCATATGCTTTAATTTGATCTTGTCTTTTGATGATGGATATGTGCAGATGTCAGCCACTGTACCATGGAAGGACTGTCTCAAGTATTAGATAATTATGAGCCTTGACATTTCTTCTCAGTGATTTCCTGTTCTAAAAGAGAGCATACTGCGCTGGGAAGTTTCACTTGTCTTTGATTCTATACCTTGATCCTTGTGACTTAGGGTTCATTAGAATATGAATAATATAATAGCTTCAGCTCACCTCTTTAAACTTTATGCTAATTCAATCATTCTCTTCAAGAGTATGGGTGAGAGGCATATGAGTGATTTTTTTTCTTTGTAGAAAAAAAATTAGACCTAAGGAACTTATTTTATACCCTCAGGATTGAAAAGAAAGTACTGGAATCTTAATGCTGCCTCAAGTTATGTATTAGTTTATAGTACAACTTGTTTCCTCCCATTCAATTTCTGATTAAAGAAACATGGAACATTATCTCCAGTCTTCTTTGCAGTATTATGGAAAGAAAAGAGAGAGGGTATTACTTTTTTGTAGTTAAGAATTTATTAAGTTAACAAGGCAAAAGCTATATTCACAGAACAGTTAAAAGCTCAAAAGACATAGATATAAATTATATGGTCAGAACAACTGGTATTGAAAAAGGATTTAATTCTTAATTTTTTCTGCCTTATAATTGTTTTTCTAGGAAAATTGTGTGTTCTGTAAAAAGTGAGTAACTTCCCCACAATCATTCAGTTATTTCTGACTTACCTCAGACCATTTTATTCATGGTCTTCATTCCTTCTACTTCATAATGTCAAAATCAATGGTTAGAACTTGACTAAGAGGAAAGAATAATGAGTCCTTTTCTATCATCCTGTATCCTAGCTATCTCTCTGTGTTCCATTAGCAGACTTTGGCCACTTGTCTGTAACAACGCCCGACTATACGTCCATTCACCTCACTGCCTTTCTGCTGATGGGTGTCCCAGGATTAGAGGACTTCCAAGTTTGGATTTCCATTCCTTTCGGCTTCATGTACCTCTTGGCTGTGATTGGCAATGGCCTGGTTATGGCAGTGGTAGCCTGGGACAGAAATCTTCATAAACCCATGTATTTCTTCCTAGCCATGCTGGCACTCAACGATGTCCTACTTTGTACTGTCACGGTACCCAAAATGCTTCTCATATTCTGGCAAGGCCCTTCCCTGTCAACATTCCCCGCCTGCCTCACACAGATGTTTTTTGTTCACGCTCTGTTCCTGTCTGGATCTGCTATACTACTGGGCATGGCCTTTGATCGTTTTGTGGCTATCTGTGCACCACTTCATTACACTACCCTACTTACAGGCTCTCTTGTTGGCAAGGTAGGCCTGGCTCTGGTGGCTCGGAGTGTGGCTGTAGTCACTCCTGGTGTCCTTCTCATTCTCCGGCTGCACTTCTGTAGAAACAATATCATCCACCACACCTACTGCGAAAACATGGGCATTGCCAAGCTGGCCTGTAACAGCATCACCCCTAACAGCATCTATGGGCTGACTGCTGCTCTTCTCACCACAGGGCTGGACTTTGTCCTCATCTCCCTCTCCTACTGGCTAATCTTAAGAACAGTCTTCCAACTACCTTCCAGGAAGGCCCAGACAAAGGCCTTAGGAACCTGTGGAGCTCATATGTGTGTCATCCTGGTGTTTTATATTCTGGCCTTCTTTTCCTTCTTTACCCACCGCTTTGGACACCATGTGTCTAGGCAAACCCTTATCCTCCTGGCAAACCTCTACTTACTGGTACCACCTACCATGAACCCCATTGTTTATGGGGTTAAGACCAAAGAGATAAGAGTGCGAGTACTAGGGCTCTGTAGTCCAATGAAATGATGAAAGAGTGATGAGGCAACAAGATTCAGGGGAATCAGGGTTGAAAATTGTGTCAGTGCAATTCTTACAAAGAGGAAATCATGGGAAATGATCTGGCCTATGCTCACTGAATTCATTTGTCTCTTTTTTATAAACACATGCAATTTTCCTCATCCAGCTCCTCTTACATCAGGCATTCTTATTAATTATATTTTATGTTATTGGAGACATACTTTATCATCTATAAACCTATCTTTCATCATTCCTTCAATGTAATCCCTCTTCACCACAAGAAAATATTCACCTCTAGAATAATAAAAGAAAAAAGATATTTCTATGCCAAACAGGATAGTAAAACATGTGTCATGAATATAATACTAATTATATACGTGTATTGTATACATGGTCTGGTGGTTGCATTAATTGTATTCAGTGTCTTGAAAAAAATGATATCATTCACCTTACAAATGAATATGGATATTGCTAGATTTCTGTGTAATCAGGTGGTTACTATGCTGCTTTTAATGATGTTCTCATTTTTCAAATTTCTATATTGAATGATTTAACAACTAAATTAGATAATGAATTGTTTTACAGCAATCCTTTATAATGAATAAAGCGGCAAACATTTAGAGGGCAAAATGGATAACAGTGTTATGTGATATTATTTTTCTTACTTGCTATCATGTTTCTCCACAAAATGCCTTTTGCAACATGAAGATAACAAGTACATAATCCTAAGGGTAGCATTTGACCTTCTGAAAATAAGTATATTTCTTTTTACCTAAAGATATCTTAAAGACTTTTTATTTAAAAACTTTTTACCTAAAGATAGAGGGTTAGAATGGAAAATTGAGAATTATTATTTGGGCTTCTGGATATCTTACAGATTCCGCAGAAATGCATAGAATGCTTTCAGAACTCATGGTGTTATGTCACAAGGTAATATGAATGAGAATGTCTCCTAATTTTTAGACTTATATGCAAATCAAATAGATCTTCAATTATATTATTCTAAGTTGAGGCAGGGCCAAAAATCCTTCTTGTTTCACTTCTAGCTAGAAGTGCTAGCTATACTAGAATACAGAACTCTAGCCTTTATTAAGTTTCCAAAAACAATGGCTTGGCGCCTGTGGCTCAGCAGGCTAAGACTAAGGCGCCAGCCACGTACACTTGAGCTGGCAGGTTCGAATCCAGCCAGGGCCTGCCAAACAACAATGACGGCTGCAAACAAAAAATAGCCGGGCGCTGTGGCGGGCGCCTGTAGTCCCAGCTACTTGGGAGGCGGAGGCAAGAGACTCGCTTGAGCCCAGGAGGTTGCTGTGAGGTGTGATGCCACAGCACTCTATCCAGGGTGACAGCTTGAGGCTCCGTCTCAAAAAAAAAAAAAAAAAGTTTCCAAAAACAAGATAATGCATCTATTCTCAATTCATTCTTTTTCTTATGTCAAATTAATATGAGGGTAAAAATTTTTAGATTATATTGTTCTCACTTCCAGGGTAGAGTTTCAGTTGTAAAAGAGCCTCACTCGGGGGGTGTTATACACCCTGACGATGTGCACACCAGGGAGATTCCACCCGAAGCTCTCCCTCCTTCTGCCAGTCGTCCTCCTCCCTTGCCCTTCCCACCCTCCCCTCCCGCTCCCCCTCCTAGGTACTCGGCTATATTTGTATGTTATTATTCTTATGACCATGTAATTGGTTATGTATTGGTTTCATATTATTATTGAGTACAGTGGATATTTACTTTTCCATTCTTATGATACTTTACTAAGAAGAATGTGTTTCAGCTCCGTTCAGATCGTGTAAAAGATGTAATGTCTCCATCTTTTTAGTGGACGAATAGTATTCTATGGTATACGTCTATCACAGTTTGAACAGAAATCATTTTACCACAAAGACATTTGCACCAAAATGTTTATTGCAGCTCAAATCATAATTGTCAAGTCATGGAAGTAACCAAAGTGCTCTTCGGCTCATGAATGGATGTGCAAATTTTTCTCACTTCATAATACAATATTTCCAGCACTTACTCATTCATATATTTAGTCACTTGTATCTTCAATAACTGTATTTTACTGGGAAAGATTTTCTTAATTTTGGAAATGTGTTTTATGATTATTTTAAGATACGTTTTATAAACATTATAATTCTAATAATAAATTTTAATAGCTATTATAGTAGATGATAATGTGTAATGTCAAAAATTTGGCAATTATTGTAAATGTTCACTTAAATAACAAAACTTGAATATAAATTAATATCTAAGATTCAATATTTTAAATATAGTTCTATTAAGAAAAAATTTAATAAAACTTCATTTTTTAGAGCACAATAACTAGAAAAGTATGTTAAACATTCATACATTATACTTCATCCAAGTACACGCACAAGAAGTAAAGTCTCCATCTTTTCCTTTGGTTGAATAATACTCCATGGTATACAGTTTGTTAATCCACTCATGAGTTGATGGACACCTGGATTACTTCCACTACTTGGCAATTGTGAATTGAGCTACAATAAACATTCTTCTGCAAATTTCCCTGTGGTTAAATGATTTTTTGTTTTTCTGAGTACGTATCTACTAATGGGATTACAAGATCAAATAGAAGGTCAACTTTTAGTTCTTTGAGAATTCTAGATACTTCTTTCCCAAGGAGATTGTATTAGTTTGCAATCCCATCTGCAATAAAAAAGTGTTTCCTTCTCTTTATATCCACGCCGACATCTGCTGGTTTGGGATTTCTTCTTAGTAAAGTATCTCAAGAATGGGAGGAAGAAGTATCCAATGTACTTAATACTAATACAAAACCCATCTATAAACAGCTACATGCCCACACTAAAGAAAAAACACAAATGTAGTCTAGCAAGGGGACGGGGAGAAGAAATAGAGGGGAGGAAAAGAAGGGAGGGCAATTGATGGGATCTCACCTAATGTGTATAATGTGAGGGTGTTTTAGCACACCGCCTGGGTGAAGGGCTCAACTACAACTTGAACTTTACCTTAGTAGTGAACACAATGTAACCTAAACACGTGTACCCTCATATTAATTTGAAATAAAAAAAGAAAAAAATCCATACGTTAAAAATATATTCTGAATTTGAACATCTTATTTTAATTTTCTCATTTTATTTTATATTTATTTATTTATTTATTTATTTATTTATTTATTTATTTACTGAGACAGAGTCTTACTTGTTGCCCTCGGTAGAGCGCTATATCATCATAGCTCACAGCAACCTCCAACTCTTGGGCTTAAGCGATTCTCTTGCCTCATCCTCCCCAGTAGGAGGGACTACAGGCACCCGCCACAACTCCTGGCTTTTTATGTAGCGAGGAAGTCTCTCTCTGGCTCAGACTGGTCTCAAACTCTTGAGCTCAGGGTAAGCAGTCCTCAAGTTACAAACATCCAACTGACATACAACTCACATTTACCAATGAAGGCTATTGCAAGTAATAGATAAGTAAAACTGTTCTAACTTACATACAAATTTAACTTAAGAACAAACCTAGAAAACCTATCTTGTTAGTAACCTCAAGACTGTAAATAGTTAAATGTTATTTGTGCTATTTATATCTGATGGTAATGTTACTAGTCTCAAAATTTTTCCTATCATTTAAAATTATTTCTTATATCAAGAGTATTGTCTCACTTTTATTTTGATAATTCTTGCATTATTTTTAGCTGTTATCTTTTCAATCAAGGGGAGTATCCTGAAGGAGATTTGTAATAAGGAGAATAAAGAAATAGAAGAAAGGGCGGTGGGAATAGACACAGTTCAATGAAAACCCAGGAGCAGGCAGAAGTTTATGGGATTTCCAGGTGTAAATCACATGCTTAAAATTTGAAATCCTACTTTTAAGTTCATAAGATCTCTTTTATTATATATAATGTGGGGTCATGACATTTCAGAATTTAAAAAGTATATAGAGAGAATCAATTTTGTTAACAATTGATTCATTTCTTTATCACTTATCATTGTCAAGTATTTCAGTCACACCAAAGGCAGTGCTAAGTTTTGCATTTCTTACTCTGCTGTGGTTAGAATAATATATGAGAAAACACTACCTATTTTTCAGTCCTATACAAATATTGAGTGTCTTAAAGTCATCTTTTTCCTCTCATTATTTTTCCTTGTACAAGGGAAACATAAACTAAGAAAATTCATAAAATTTACAATTATCCCACTCTGTGCACAGTCATGTATTACATAATTCCAGAGATACAGCAAGAGTGGTATAAATTGGTGGCACCCATAGCTCAGTGAGCAGGGTGCCGGCCACATACACTGAGACTGGCGGGTTCGAACCCAGCCCAGGACAGCTAAAGCAACAATGACAAGTGCAACAAAAAAATAGCTGGACATAGTGGCAGGTGCCTGTAGTCCCAGCTACTTGGGAGGCTGAGGCAAGAGAATCGCCTAAGCCCAGGAGTTGGAGGTTGCTGTGAGCTGTGACACCACAGCACTCTATCTACAGCAACATAGTGAGACTCTGTTTCAAAAATAAATAAATAAATAAAATGTGGTATAAATTGAAAAGTGTTCTACATGAAAATTAAAGAAAAGTCCTGTATTATCTGATTCTTACTACCACAAATTTGTAAGTTGCTATACCTCAGTGAGCTACATTTTTGAATATTCAAATGAATAGTGTACCCTACCCTATTATCGAGATACATTTAAACCAACATATTACAATCACTGACTTAACATGATAATATCTGAGGTCTCTTAAACATTACTAGGTCTGAGCTTTCTATGAAGTTAAAATTATTTCTAAAATAATTAAAAGGAAAACTGTGGAGGTTGTCCCTTCCTATTCCTGAAGAATTTAAACCTCCTAAGACAGGGCAGAATATGTATATGAACATTTAAAAGGTGATGCAGATGACCCATGAGGGTTGATGACTTCTGTTTCAAGCCATAATATATATATATATATATATATTTTTTTTGTAGAGACAGAGTCTCACTTTATCACCCTCTGTAGAGTGCCGTGGCGTCGCACAGTTCACAACAACCTCTAGTTCCCGAGCTTAGGTGATTCTCTTGCCTCAGCCTCCTAAGTAGCAGGGACTACAGGCGCCCGCCACAATGCCCGGCTATTTTTTTGTTGCAGTTTGGCCGAGGCTGGGTTTGAACCCTCCACCGTCAGCATATGGGGCTGGTGTCCTACTTGCTGACCCACAGGCGTCACCCATAATATGTTTTAATATCAATTCAAAATCACATCATCTTTAAGACAAATTGAGTAAGTAGAATTAAACACAGCATCTATACAATTAGAAGGTATTATAAAATTTTATGACAAGTATAGAATATCAAGTATAGAATACATAATAGAATACATATATATGTATGTATATGTGTCTATGCAAGTATATGATATATTGAAGGAAAACTTCGTGCATAAAGTCTGGGATTATACATAGGAGGGAATAGATAGAACTGATTTCCAACACACTGTTTTCTGTAGTCATAGTTAAAAAGGATTTATGAATCACAGGACATTAAGCTGTATAGTCACACAGGAAACAAACTTGCTCCTTTAGAACTTCTTCATGATTTTCCATTGGCTCCATTTCTGCTCTTTAAATGGTCTCTTGTTGGCAATTCCGGTTCCAACATATCCAAAGCAGATAAATCACTGGGAGTTTACATCCTTAGTAGCGATGCCATCATTGCTCTGATCTTCAGGGGGAGTAACTGGTGAAATATTCTTTGGCGGATCTGCTTGGTCTTTACACTATAGAAGATTGGGTTGAGCACTGGTGGAACCAGTGAGTAGATATGTTCCACAAAGATGTGGATGAGGGGAGAGAAGTTTCTGGCAAAACAGTGGAAAACATACAGCCCTATCATAGGCACATACAGAATGAGCACAGCACAAATATGGGATACTCATGTGTGGAGCGCCTTAAGCCTCCCATCACAGGAAGCAATTCTTAACACTGAGTGGAGGATAAAAACATAAGACACAAAAATATCCAGAGAGTCCACACCCCACGCACAATGATCAGAACCAGCCCGTATATAACTTTAAATTTAGTGTCAGCACAGGCAAGGCAGATCAGGTCCTGATGCAGACAATAGGAAAGAGAAAGGACCTGGGAATGGTGTATGGGAACAAAGGGCGGGTGGACCAGAAGTGGAATTATCAAAATAGTGCTCCTGAGCAGGGATGCAATTCCAATCTAAGTGATAAATTTTGGGGTGGGAATGATAGCGTGTTGCAAAGGATGGCAAGCAGCTATATACCAGTTCATGGCCGTGGCTAAGATGGTTCAGTGAAGGACAAAGTATGAATTAAAAACATTTGGATCACACAGATATTGAACTGGGTCTCCCTGGAAATGGACCATAGCACCCTGAAATGTGATACAGGACATGCCCAGGTCGGTGAAAGCATGGCCATGGTCTCATAGAGCCTGAGGTCTGTTCTGACAATATGCAGAAAGGTGCAGTTTCCCATTATTCCAACAAGGTAGAGGATACAAAATGGGTTGGAAATCGAGTGATGAAATTCTTGATAACCAGGGATACCTGTGAGATAGGATGTGGAGGACAAGGTATTGCTAGAGTTTGAGGTTAATAGTTTTAATAGTGCAGACTATTAAACTACAATCCAATTCCTCAATTGCACTCCAACAGCAAAGGCAATAATAACACCAGAGTCTACATCAGGGAAAATAAAAGAAAGAGAAAATAAAACGAAAAATTCAGTGTTTATAGTGTTTCCCTTTAACCCATGCCTATGACTCTGCTTTATCTTTTTTTCATTTCATTCTAGATATTATTGGTTAAGCAAAATATCCACTTTGTAAGCACAGAAAACTTTTTTTTTTTTTTTTGGTCCCCCAGATGCAGAAAACACTGAAAACCCTCTCTAAGCCAGATGATCTTCCAATGACACTTCCCAGTGAGAGCAGCACCCATACAAATTCTAGATTACATTTTTATTTTTGTAAGTTTACTTAGGAACTTGCTAGGTTAGGGTCAGTAAATTTATATTAGCCTTTTTGATTCTTGTCATGATTTATATTAAATACCTTTATCTGCCTAATTTGATAGTTTCTTCCACAATGATAAAATACCATGGAATTTCCCTTTACAGAATTCAGGAAAGTACTGACCACCATGGTTGCTGTCTTTACTAACCTATCCCCAATTATATAATTGACATCACAAGCCTGCTCTCTTCAGATAATCGATTCAAATATCAGTCTGATGTCCTCAGAATTCCCTTTGTATTTTAGTGACTAATGTTAATAAATTGCTTTTACATCATTTAAACATATTCATATGATATTAATATATAATCATATCAAAAAATGTTAAGGATATCAGATTCGAAGTATTATAATTAGTCAATGTGGACTACACTTCTTTGCTACACGGCATATATATTTCTCAGGGATAAAATGGAACAAAATAACAAAGTAATTATGGCCCCTCACTGGAAAATAAGAACACCTAATAAGAATTTTTTAAATGATACCTTTATCATGCATAAATCTTAACTTCACAAAGAGGAGTGTTCATCAACAAGAGGTTGAATTACCACCATATCTATTTCTTTAGACATTAGACTTATAAGTTTCCTCTGTGTAATCGTTTTTTAAAAAGCTAAACTTAAAATGGGTATTTTCATCTGAGAGGGAGACACAGGTTTTTTAAAGGAGATTATAAGTTACACATAAAATAAAAAGACGTTTTCACAGATTTTTTAAATGGCATGGAATTTACTCATTAAACATTTAGCTTCGATAGAAGTGTCAACTGCTATTGAAATTTTAATTTGCAATTAGCTATTTATTTTAAGCATTCTGTAAAATAACATATAGACACAGAGAGTACATTACTATTACAACACACCCACATGTGCCCATCTTCTAGGTTCAACATTGTCAACTGATGCACAGTTTTTTGTTTGTTTGTTTATTCCTCTATCATTTCCATTATCCATAGACATATCTCTTATATTATTTAATTTAATACACAAAAATTTCAGTATAACGAATACAAAATATATAAAATATTTAGGTTGCATATTTTTCCCTTAAAAATCTGTGCATATAATATAGAACTTCTTTTAATGGAGAAGTCTGAGTCTGAATGAATTAGTCTGAGATTTTGAAACTTTGTTTCAATATATTTTCTTTTCATTGACTTTAAAATATTCCTTTATATGTATATTATTCTTTCATTATTTTTGTTCTTTAGTAACTTTGCCAACATATGCCTAAGTAAGAATCAATTTTTATTCTGGAAAAATGTTTCCTATGATTTCTCTTTTATTTGCTGTGTTCTCTCCTATAAAGATATACTTTATTTCTCACATGAAGCTCTAAGGAATTTCTTACATAACAATTATTATATTTCTTGTAGTTTTACTTTCTTTGCCATTTCTCTTCCATTTATTTTGCATGTCTCTTGTTTTGTTTCTTGAAATATTTATTACATTGTGCCAATTATTTCTGTGTGCTTATTTATTCTTTTTAGTATTCTCTGGTGTTTACTGGCTCCTTTTTCTCTAAAAGCTGTCTTCTTATTCATCTTCTAAGTATATTTCCACAGAGTTTTTGCTCTTTCACATTCATTTGGTTTTGCCAAGGTTGTTGTCTATTTTATTATTATATTTCCTAAGATTTTACTTCCTGATTTTTTGAAACATAACTCTGTATAGTTGTAACATTTTTCATTATTTTTTATATTCTTTCTCCTTTACAGGTTAGTCTAGCTATAATATCATCTAAAATCCGTTTGTGGGTTTCAGCTTATTTATCCAAGTTGTATTTGGGTCATTTGTGAAACAAAACAAATCAAACAAAGAAACAAAACAAATTCAGGGTCTCCTTCAATGCTCTGGTTACTATTTACCTGGCTTCATTTCTGTTCTCCTATGAGAATGCGCATTTTAGGTTTGAGTGTTGTAAATTAATTTATTTTTTGGTTTCTTTTTCTTATTTCCCTACGATTGAATGAGACACAGGGGTTTGGGGGCAGTTACACTTGACGGTGATTTGGGGGGAATCTTTCCCAATGTATTTTTGTTTACACTTTCATGTGTTAATCATTCTGTCTAGGAGGCAGTGTATGCTAACCAGGAGATATTGATACATTTTCTTAACAGACTTTGTGAGCACGGTAAAGCCACTCTTGTGTGAAATCTTGACTAGTCTTGTGGATTTTCCCCTTTTGAGGAAACAAACCCCATGCACTTATTGCCCAAGTTTTTTTCTGTATTATATGCACATTTCAATAGAAACAAAGGAAACAAAGAAATGCATTTTTAAAAATTTTATTTCATCTCAAGGCTCAAGTTGCTCTTTGATTGTGATTTAGCTCAAAATCTTTCTGGAGAATGAGAATCTTTGCCTCCATGTAAAGAAAATCCACATAGTTACCAATCCCAACTCTACCATATATTATGTCTGTTACCTTGCACAGATACTTAACTTCTCTAAGTCTCGGCTTTAACATGCAAAATTGGGGTACTCTTCCAGCCTGCATGGAAAAGTTGCTGAATAAATTATTTGAATAAAATAATTTCCTTCTTACCGGACCACCAGGTGCTAGAATTCTAAGATGTTTCAAAAGTAGGAAGTAATGATACAATTTTAATGCTTTTCTTGAAGTGATCTATAGAATTTATGAAGAGAATGATTAGAAACAAACGTAGCCAAGACATTCTAAATAGGAAATCTTCAGGATTATGAAAGTGGATGTAAAGTCAAAATAAAAGGGAGTCATATGACTTCTAAGCATGAGCAAGGCCAACCCTTTTGGGTGATAATATCTTTAGGAAACCTTGGCGAATCTGCTTTGTCTTGATGCTATAAATAATTGGGTTGAGTACTGGAGGAACTAATAGGTAAATATTGGCCATGGTTATATAAACTATGGGGGAGGAGTGTTTTGCAAAGCGATGTACTAAGGACAGTCCTATCATTGGCACATACAGAATGACCACAGCACTAATGTGGGACGCACATGTGTTGAGGGCTTTGAGCTTTCCTTGCTGTGATGCAATACGTAGCACAGAGTGGAGGATAAAAGCGTAAGATAAAAATATTCCCAGAGAATCTATACCCCAATAAAATGCCACAACAAACAAGCCATACAAAATGTTGAAAGAGATATCAGAACAGGCCAACCGGATGACATCTTGATGCAAACAGTACGAGTGGGAGAGAACATGGGAGTGACAGAAAGAAAACGTGGGAATACGAACAATAATCACTGGGAGGACAATGGAGCATCTGATTACAATAAAGACCCCTATGTAGACAATGCATTGTGGAGTAAGTTTTCTGGAATATCTTAAAGGATCACATATGGCAACATATCTGTCAAAGGCCATGGCTAGGAGCACAGCTGACTCCATTAGAGAAAATGTGTGAATAAAATACATCTGGACTATGCAAGCATTCATGTTAATCTCCCTAGCATCAAACCAAAACACCTTCAGTACTGTAGGCAGGGTAGAGACTGACATGCCCATGTCAGTGAGAGACAGCATGGTCAGGAAGTAGTACATGGGCTCGTGGAGACTCTTGTTAACGTGGATGATGTGAAGGATTAAGCAGTTGCCCGCTATTGCTATCAAGTAGAGAGCACAAAAGGGAATGGAGATAAAGCGATAAACATTCTCGTAGCCAGGAATTCCAGTGAGGTAGAATGAAGTAGACCGTCCGGTGCTGGAATTAGAATCTGCCACAGAGCCTTCCCAAGTAATCATCTTTCTACTATAAAAGTGTGAACTCCTAGAAGGAAGAATAACACACAACACACAGAAGATAGCAACCCATGTTCCTCTGCTAGACTTTTCCTTAAATCATTGCTTTGTGGGTACGCTCTTTATATGTGTACGTATGGCTTGGAAAAAGAAGCTTTGTCAAATATTTAAACAGTTTATCCACTTTCTTTTAATATATCACTATTGAATTCTTAAAACAGTTTATGATTTGTATGTAGTTACTGATTCTGGAATTTGAGTCACTCACAGGGCATTCTTTCCTCTGCTAAGTTTATATGTCCCTGTGTGTCTTCTACTAATATTTGATAGTTTGGCTTGTTTTTATTTACTTTTGTATCTGTCATTCATTTGCCACTCAATTTTGTGGATGTTGGTAGGTAAGGATATTTTCAAAAACTTCTCTCTGTCTATGTTAGACATTCATAGTTCTCTGACAAGAATAATTGGTGGAAATATTTTAGAAATAACATCATAAAATACAACTAGATACTTCAAAACATTGTATATAAAGTGAGTGTTATTACTAATTAAAGAGGTAGCAAAATCAACTTTGAAACTCATTTAAATGGGAACCATTGGTCACAAGATCCAAGGGTAAGTAGAATTTACCTCATGACTCACTCTTGGGTATTTGGAGTTTAGATTCTCTTTCATATTATCTGCCAAGATTCATTTATGTGTTCCTACACTGCAAAAAATCCAGAGTTTTATTCAGTGAGCTGTTAATATCTGTTCCATGGATATTAGTGATTTATGAATCCCCTCTTTTGTTGCCACAGGAACTAAAGAATGTTTTCTAGTGCTTTGGACTGTCTCTACAGATGCAAGAGAGATGTCAGACATCCCAGACCCATCATTTCTAGGGTGGTAAAATGAAGTTACCCTATTCCCAGACAGTGATCCAATGGACTATTATAATTGTAGCACTCTGGAGGCAGTTCTCTTGCTTATTTTGATTTTGCTCCCTTTTTCATTAAGTTTTAGTATTTCCATTGTAAAGAGAATAAGCTCTAACTCACAATATTATGCAGATAATTAAATTAAATAATTTATGGAAATTGAACCATGGTTTATTTTCAATTTTAATAAGTTACATTTCAATTATCATACATATACCACCAAATATCTCCATGACATCAACAGAAGGATGTGTAACAGATTAATAGGCTTGAAGATTCAAATACTTTGCCCACGGCCATATAACTACAACAGTAAGTTTATTACTTTTGAATTTCAAGTCTGTGCTCATGAAAATGGAGATTTCCCAGAAAAGTGGTTGTCTTGCCTCACAGGCTGCTGCAGCCACATGAATACCCTGATTAGTAATTGGAGCTACAGCCATATCATGATCATCATATACAATCCCCAGTGTCACAACAATGTTAAAGCAAACAACAAAAGCGATCCTTCAGTCACTTAACAACATCATTGTTTTTCTTACCTACTATTTTACGGAGACACATTTTTTTCCTATCTCTTCTGGTCCACTACTAAAGTCCCTGCTATTTAACAACACAGGCCTTACCCCTCATGACTCAACAATTCTTCCATGAGAATTGCTTGCCTTTTTTGGAGATCTTTATGAAGCAAAAGTGTAATGGATCCTATTGCTCAGTTCCTTACCTTTATTCATGGATTACTATATATGCTAATATATAAGAACACTTTAAGACTTCTGAAGCTCCTTTGTATATTTATTATCTTCTTTGAATCATAAGCTATCTGGATGAGATTAACAAAGGCCATATTACAAATATGTGGCCTGAGGTTTAGAAATGATTACTGAGAAAACTAAAGTTATACTTAGGATCTGAGTCCCTGCTTCTGAAGCTCCTTTATCTTCCACTGGGTAATTTTAACTCTATGTTCAGTAATTAGCCGCAGATCCGTTCTGTGATAGTCCTTGGCTGGATATTGAGTGGTGGATGGGCTACATTAGGGATTCCTGCCTTTCAGAATGCAGAGCAGTTTTAACCAGCTTTCCTGAATAACACTCTTGATCTTTATTTTTCTCTTTTTTTATTACTTTATTAAATCATAACTGTGTACATTAATGCATTTATGGGGTACAATGTGCTGATACCCTTGACATTTCTTGCTAATCTCTCCAAGTTTCCCTAAACATCTGCTGTTTTCTCACTTTTCTTTTGTATGTGAAGAATTAATAAAAGATAGTCTGGAAGAAAATGAAGGGGGAAGGTCCTGAAAGGAAAACTTTGTTGTTGCAATTGCCATGGGAGTCTTCCTCATATGGGGGAATGGCAAGACCCGAGAGAGGGAAGGAGGGAGAACTATAAGAGGGTCTTTATGTAAGACAAGCAATCAGTGTAACCTTGTTCTTTGCGCCCTCAAGGAATCCCCAACAATAAAATTAAAAAAGAAAGAAAACTTTTTTTCTAGGAAGAGAAAGAAGTGAATGGGGAGTGTTTGTGAGAGTATCTGCAACAGAACTGCTGCTTCTTGGGGGACTCACAGACTACTAGATAGGAGGAGAAAGATAACCAGCTGTATGTTGTTCTTTTATTTAACTCCTACTCTAATTTCCTGGCAGCTATCAATCATATTGAATATTGGGGTATTCCTGCAAAGAGGAAGTGAGTCCCAAATAAAGGGGAAAAGGAAAGCAAATCCTTTCAAGTTAAGACACTTAGCCTAGGACTAAACAAAACACTGAACTACACATGGGCCTTCCTAGGGTGAGACTTGAAAGCTCAGATCTTGAAATGAGTAATCTGTACTTATTGTAGTAATAAGAATAGAAAGATCAATTGGAATTACCTGAAAATATGTAAAAAAGAACAGTGAGAGCACAATAGCATCTGTCTTTTTTTTCACTTCACCCCTCACCTCATCTGTCTTGATTCTAGACTCCTATATGACACACTGCAGAAGCCAAAACAGTTCTGATCAATCAAATCTATGTTCTCTAGTCCCCAGACCCAAACTAAGGCTCCTGCTAAGACTCTTTCTTAGCAGACTAGCCTATTAAAGACAGGTAGGAGAACGTGACACTGTTGCCAATTTTTTCATTTAAAAATGAAGCCACACTTGCTTATGTTTTTTCTTAAAACCTTAGTGGATGATCTATTATGTATCATTTTTTTTCTATGTTCATTGACTCCTGTTCCACACCTGGGTTTCTAAGTATTTTCATGAATGCCTCAGTTCTTACTTCTGTTTTTATTTATCTTGCGTAACACCACACTTTTCCAATGAGATAGTATTCAGTAACGTGGCTTTGAAAGCTGTCTATACATTGGCAACTTCTCCATCATTGGCCTCTGCAAACATTCAGAATAATACCTCTGAGTAGAAGTCTATAGGATATCGCAGATGGATGTCCAAACACCATAGCAAACATTATATGGCCAAGAAAAAAAATTCTTGGAAACTACCTTAATATTCTCATATTGGCAAATGTAGCTCATTCTGTACAGTTCAAATGTAAAAAACAAACAAAAGCAAAAACTATGCATCGTCCTCAACTATTCAAATCCTTTCATCCCTATGAAAACCCTTAACAAACCCTCAGTTCCTGTGTCCAATGTATTCACTTCCACTCTTTGCCACTGTCATGATTTCTTTTCTTAAATATTTTGTTAGGTTTACTCATCTCATTCTTTCTGCTCTTGTGCCATTCTCTCCAAATTACTGTACCTGATAGAAGGAAGTAAATTCTTAAAAATGTAGACAAGTCAAGTACTTCCTGTTTCTGTGCTTAAAGTGTAATTGCTTCCTTTATCCTCAGAACAAAAGGCAAGTCATTGTCACTTACTTATACGATCCTTCTTTCTCATGAATGAAAAAGGAGGTGAGAAAATGAATATCTTTTGCTTCCTTCATCCTCCCGGTCACCTTGTACACCGAGTACAAGGTGTACAAGGAATCTTTGAGTACAAGATTCCTCAAATCTCCTAGATTAAATCTCTGATAGTTTTACTATCTGATCTTAAAAAATTATCCTTGCCACCTTTGTTTACCAAACTATAAGTGTTTTTTCTTCTTTCTTTAAAAGCCTTTTGCCATCACTCTATTCACTTTTTTCCCCACTGACCTAAAGTAACCAAGCACATCTCCGCTCATGTTATTATATCAGATCATACATTTTTTTTTCCTACCAAATTCACTATTTTTTTCTCTTCTCTCAGATACCCTATGTTCAACTTCCTAAAGTCTATCTCTTTCCTTTGGCTCATCTTTTTTCTTCCTTCCTTTTCTTTTACTAATTAACTGTTGCTTTTTTCCCCCTAGTTTTGACCTCTTCCCCCAAATCAGACTTACTTAGGGTGTGGACCACCTCTGCTTACCCGTCATTTCAGTAACTTACTGCTTTTCTTTCTTACTCCTTAGAATGCTCAAGTTGGAGAGAGTGCTGGCTGAAAACCCTAGCATGTTGCCACTTTATATATCTGTGATGAATGGAACTTCTTATTGTCATGATTATACAGAGGATTTGGAAGCCTGAGGGAACCTTTGCCACTTAGACTATATAAGCAGTGGGGGGTACCTGTGGGCCTCAGGGATACAAGTTCTGCAAATTGAGGTAGAGGGAATTTCCATAGGGTTGGAGAATGTCAAAGGGAGGTTCAAGTGGGACAAAGTCAGGGAAATCCTGATTCTAGCTCTGGTGTTGGATGTGTTACATGTGCAAATAGGATCAGGAAAATCTCAACCTCTTCCTGGTTAGTACTGGTTGGTATCCACATTTTAAAGGGGAAAATAGCATGAAAATATTAAGTTTGCTTCAGAGACAGGTTCTGCATATGAAAATACTTCAGAAGAATTTTTTTTTAATGTCTCCTAAGTATTACATAGGAAAAGGATTATGTAAAAGAGCAGGTTTTCAAAGCTTTTGAAACTGGTTTAGTGTACAAGGACTTTGGCAAATGAACTTGTATGACACAAATGGCCTCCAAAGTCATGGCTTTACATCATTCAAAGACCCCACAAATAATTATTTTTAAGAACCATACATTTTAAAAAGTATATTTAACAGAAAGGTTATGTATTAATCAATTAACAAAAGTCTTATGACCGTGAGCCCAACCTTGTGTTTCCCTTAGAAGCAATGACTTCATATTTGTTAATCCAAGGTTCATGGTAACTTTACAGTATATAATTATTACAAATAACTACAATTGCCAGTCTGTGGTGTGTGTGTGTGTATGCATGCATGTATGTGTGTGCGTGTGTGTGTGTACATGCCTACAACCTCGGGCAAAATAAATACTCCCACTCTCTGAACTGCATGACACTCTTGGGGACCCTTGTTAGGGTATGTAATACATGGCAGTATATTCATATTTCCAGTTTGGGTCTCCTGTGTAGATTATAATATTTTGCAATGTAAGAAATGTGATTTATTCAACCTTCTACTATAGTTCTTTTAATTCAGATCATAATGCTCATTGTTTGTTTTTAAGAAATATTAATACATTAACAAAAGTCTTCCATTATTTTTACACATTGAAAATATGGCTCCTAATTTTGCATAAGGAGAATCCCTAAGTTTAATAAATGCATTCACTACTTTACTACTATTGTTTAAGATACCTAAATCATCCGTGTCCTTTGATGGCATAATCAGAAGTGAAATTAGAAATATATTCCATTTGTGATTATTATATTCAGCCATTTCAATTGGGAGAAAATGTTTCAATTAAGAATAGAAAACAAGAAATACTCTTAGGAAAAATGGCAAATATTTAAGTAACTTTACCAAAGTGCTCTGGTGACTGTCAGAGAAAAATACTCCTAGATTAAAATATTTGATACGTTGGCAAATATGCACCCATTTATCGTCTAAACATAACTGTCTTTGGATAAAATATCTCTAAATGTGTCTCCTGTCCTTACTTCTCATAGACAATTACTCTGAAGTATTAGATCTTTCTTTTAACTAAAAAGGTGATTTTTAGTTTTCTCGTTATCCAATTTTTATTGAGATGTAATTCATACACAACAAAATCCACCCTCATAAAGAGTACAATTCTTTTCTTTTTAGTATATTCACAAATCTGTACCATAATCACCACTATCTAATGCCAGAATATTTTCATCATGTCAAAAAGACAAGCTGTGCCCATTAACAGTCATTTCCTATTCTCTCCACTAAGCCCCTGCAACACTACTACTTTCTGACTCTCTTTACCTATTCTGAACTCTTTGTGTATACAAACTTATATAATGTATAGGTATTTTTAAGGGGGTTGGTTTCTTTTGCTTATCAAAATATTTAAAATATTCCAGTATCAGTACTTTAGTTTTCATGGTAGAATAATAATATTCCATTAGATGTGATATACCATGGTTTTTTAAATATATTTTTCAGTTGATGGACAGTGAGGTTATTTGATGTTTTGTCTGTTATGAGTAATGCCACTATGAATATTTGTGTACTAGATTCGGTGTGCATATATATTTTCAATTATTTGGGGTACAAACCTAGGAGTAAAATTGTAGGGACATACTATTTTATAAAATGGCTTCATTATATTTTAGTCTAACCAGAAATTTAGAGGGTTCTCATTTCTCTAAATTCCCAGGAATATTTACTATTGTATCTTTTGTTATAGCTACACTAGTGGTTATTAAGGTATATCTCATGGTAGATTTTATAAAATTTCTCCTAAAAGCCATTGATTTGGAGTATCTTTTCATGGGTTCATTGGCTACTTACATATCTTCTTTGGAGAAATGTGTGTATAAATCCTTTGGCCATTAAAAAATGGGTTATATTTTTGTTTAGTGAGAGAAACCATGTATATATTATAATCAATATATAATTTATAAATACTTCCCTACTATGCCAATTGTATTTTTGTTTTCTTAATAGTGTCATTTGATGCATGAAAGTTTTTTTATGCAAATATCTTAATTTTGTAAGATATTTATTTATTGTTGTTACTGTTGGTGCTATCTTAGGAGTCACAACTTAATATACTATTTTCTAATTCCAGATCACAGAGAAAATCAAAGCCAGTAGGTAAGAACTCCAATTTTCCATCAGAAAACTTCCATGTTGGCAGCGCCCATAGCTAAGTGGGTAGGGCACTGGCCACATACATCGAGGCTGGCGGATTTGAAACCAGCCCATCCAGCTAAAACAACAATGACAACTGCAACAAAAACAAAAGAAATAGCCAGGTGTTGTGGTGGGCACCTGCAGTCCCATCTCCTTGGGAGGCTGAGGCAAGAGAATCACTTAAGCCCAAGAGTTTGAGATTGCTGTGAGCTGTTTCAGCATTCTACCAAGGGCAACATAGTGAGACTCTGCCTCAAAAAAAAAAGAAGAAGAAGAAGAAGAAAGAAAAATAAAAAGAAAACTTCTGTGTTATTTGTATCGCTTTGATACAATTCCTTCTTTTCTCTTCAAGAAAATGACATTTTTCTGTGAAATATAATCATCAAAACTTTCCTATTTTATACCTGAGTATTTCACTCTATGTTCTTCATTTTCACTTGTATTCACTATTTCCATTGCATTCTTACATTTGCTGTTTTAACCCATGCACTTCTTTGCCACAGAGATGTCTACACTTGTGTGCACTTTTACCCCATTATTCACATGGCAGTAGCTATGTTTTCATTCATGAAATAGTTATTTATTAGTATAGGCCATGTTCCAAGCATCATTTTAGATCTTGGGAAATTAGTAGTGAACACAAAAGGCAAATTATTTGCACTTATCATGTCAATGTTATCAGGTAAAAAAGTAAACAAATATATGATGTAATATCAGATAGTGATAAGTGCAAAAACCATGAACAAAGCCATAGGCTACGAAATACAGTTAATACTGTACATGCAATCTTAGGTATCTTTGAGACTGGTGTTATAATCACCATGCTATTTTTGTAGAAATGAAATACCCTCAAAATGCTCAGTCATGAAGAGTTCCAGGAAATAAGTTGCCTTGACTAAGAAACTGAAATTGACTCTTTAAAAGTCATCCAGAGTAAAAGAATGTTAGGGCGCAGCACTCCATCAGCTAATGATTCTTTGAAAGAAAATCTAAACAGTGAACTTCCTTGGCTGGTCTCAACTACTATAAAATAGATGTTGATAAGGTTATATATGAACACAATATTGACAATGATATAGTTCTGTTTCTTTAGGGCACAGCACTCCATCAGCTAATGATTCTTTGAAAGAAAATCTGAACAGTGAACTTCCTTGGCTGGTCTCAACTACTATAAAATAGATGTTGATAAGGTTATATATGAACACAATATTGACAATGATATAGTTCCGTTTC
>CAUYRH010017220.1:0-31613 GCA_963574655.1 Perodicticus potto
GATATTTGTACCAGAATGTTTATTGCAGCCCAATTCATAATTGCTAAGTCATGGAAGAAGCCCAAAGTGCCCATCAACCCACGAATGGATTAATAAATTGTGGTATATATATACCATGGAATATTATGCAGCCTTAAATAAAGATGGAGACTTTACCTCTTTCATGTTTACATGGATGGAGCTGGAACATATTTTTCTTAGCAGAGTATCTCAAGAATGGATGAAAAAGTATCCATTGTACTCAGCCCTACTATGAAACAAAAGTTATAGCTTTCATATAACTTACAGCTTTTCATATGAAAGCTATAACCCAATTATAGCCCAAGAATATGGGGGGATAGGGAGGGGAGGGGAGAGGACAGGTAGAGGGAGGGTAATTGGTGGGACCACACCTACAGTGCATCTTACAATGTGAAATTTACTAAATGTAGAATATAAATGTCTTAACATAATAGCTAAGAAAATACCATGAAGGCTATGTTAACCAGTTAGATGAAAATATTTCAGATTGTATATAAAACCAGTACATTGTATCCCATGATTGCATTAATGTACACAGCTATGATTTAATAAAAAAAAAAGCTAGGCAGCAAAAAAAAAAAAAAAAAAATCATTTTTACTATACCTGTAGATAAAAGTCATAAAGTTTCATCTTCATGATTAACTATAATATGTGCCGCTGGTGTTAGTATAAATTTAGGCTAAAACAATTCTAATTGTAATTATTTGTAACATATTGTACAGAGCTCATGTGTGACAATTATAGTTGGTTATTTTTAATGACTCATGGTTGGGGTAGGGATTTGTTAATGTTGAGACCATAGTTGAACCTTGGAGATTCATAAGTAAGTTTATTCCCTACTCCCAGGTTAATAAGATTACATATTTACTGTACTTGGTTAGTGATGGTTTTTAAGAAAAGTGGTTATAGAGACCTAAATGTAAAATGCTAAACTATAAAACTTGTAGAAGATAACATAATAGAAAACGTAGACGATGTTGGTGATGACTTTTTAGATAACAATATCAAAGGCATGATGTGTGAAAGAAATGGTAGGCTAGACTTCATTAAAATTAAAAACTTCTGGGCTTGGTGCCTGTGGCTCAACGGGCTAAGGCGCCAGCCACATACACCTGAGCTGGCGGGTTCGAATCTAGCCCAGGTCCGCCAAACAACAATGACGGCTGCAACCAAAAAATAGCTGGGCGTTGTGGTGGGCACCTGAAGTCCCAGCTACTTGGGAGGTGGAGGCAGGAGACTCGCTTGAGCCCAGGAATTGGAGGTTGCTGTGAGCTGTGATGCCATGGCTGTCTATCCAGGGTGACAGCTTGAGGCTCTTGTCTCAAAAGAAAAAAAACTTCTGCTTTGTGAAGGATAATGTCAGGAGAATGAGAAGATAAGCCATGGACTGGGAGAAAATATTTGCAAAAGACACAGCTAATAAAAATATACAAAGAACTCTTAAAACTTAACAAATTAAAAAATGGGCAAAAACCATGAACAAGGCTCGGTGCCTGCAGCTAAAGTGGCTAAAGCGCCAGCCACATACACCAGAGCTGGCGGGTTCGAATCCAGCCTGGGCCTGCCAAACAACAATGACAACTGCAACCAAAAAGTAGCCCGACGTTGTGATAGGCACCCATAGTCCTAGCTACTTGCGAGGCTGAGGCAAGAGAATCGCTTAAGCCCAGGAGCTGGAGGTTGCTATGAGCTGTGATGCCATGGCACAACCCAGGGCGACAACGTGAGGCTCTGTCTCAAAAAACAAAAACCATGAACAAACATCTCACTGAGGAAGACATACAGATGGCAAGAAAGTATATGAAAAGATATTTAACATCTTAATGTCATTAGGGAAGTACAAATTAAAACCACAGTGAGATGCCACTAAATGCCTGTAGAATGACCAGAATCCAAAAACATGGACGAATGCTGATGAGGATGTAGAGCAGCACAGTTCTCCTTCCTTGTTGATGGGAATGTGACTGATACTAACATTTTGGGTAGACGTTTGGTAGTTTCTTATAAAAATAAATACACTGTTATGTGATCCAGCAATCATATTCCTTGGCATTGATGCAAATAAATTGAAAACTTTAATCCACATAAAAACTGTACACAGATGTTTATAGCAGCTTTATTTGTAGTTGCCAAAACTTGAAAGCAGATGTTCAGTAGATGTAATGGATAAACTGTGGTACATTAGATAATGGGATATTACTCATTGCCAAAAAGAAATGAGCTCTCAGACCACTAAAAGATGTGGAGGAAACCTAACATAGGTGTAAGAAACCAATCTGAAAAGACTGCTACTACCACATAGTATGATTCCAGCTATGTGGTTTTCTTGAAAAGACAGAACTATGGAGAAAAGAAGAAGATGAGTGGCTGCAAGGGTTTAATGGGGAAGGAAGAGCTGAATGGGTAAGACACAGGATTTTTAGGATAGTGAAACTATTCTGTCTGGTATACTACAATGTTGGATACATGTCATTATAAATTTGTCTAAACCCAAAGAAGGTACAACCTTAAGAATGAACCCTAATATTAACTGTGGACTTTGAGTGATAATGAATTGTCAACAAAGATTCATTCATCAGTTGTAACAGATGTACCACTGTGGTGGGAATGTCCATAGGGAGAGGTGTTGTATTTTATAGGGACAGAGACTTCATATTTTCTGCTCAGTTTTGCTGTGAAACTAAAACTACTCTAAAAAGTAAAATAAAAATGTTGGTGGTAGAGTGATACTCCTTTTAAAATGTTTGAGTCCCTGCTTTGTGTAGTGCTAGGTAATACCTTCCAAAGGCCGTAATACTTTCCAAAGGCCACAGCCCAGAGGAAATTTGAGAAAAGTGCTTTCTATTCTGGGATTTGTGGGATTTTTTTGTTTCCAGAACCTAACTTTTTCATGCTTTCTGGTTTTTTTTTTTTTTTTGAAGTTTTTTTGGCTAGGGCCAGGTTTGAACTCACCACCTCCAGTATATGGGGCCGGTGCCCTACTCCATTGAGCCACAGGCACCGCCCCATGCTTTCTTTACTAAAGTCATTTAGGATTAATAATCTGGCCAAGTAGATACACACGCATATTTGACAAACACCTATTTCTTCAAAGAATAGGGTAGTAATTAAGTTTTAGCCATTATTGGTATTAATTGGGAAAGCCTGTTGAGAAGATAGGCACTGAGTAGAGAGGCAAGTAAGTAGGAATGCGATTTGCTATTTGGCAGGAGGTTATTTTATAGTTTTTTTTATGCTTTGTGTAAATACCATTGTTAAAGACAATTGGAAGTTTTTCAAGCCTTTGCAAATTATGATTTAAGTAGTAAATTGAGCATTCCTTGATTTATTTTCAAAGATAATTAGATGTGCTCATACTGGGTTGGGTACATGCCAGAAGACTTTTATTTTTTATTTTTATTTTTATTTTTTTTCAGAGACGGGGTCTTACTTTGTCGCCCTTGGTAGAGTGCTCTGGCATCACAGCTCACAGCAACCTCCAACTCTTGGGCTTAGGTGATTCTCTTGCCTCAGCCTCCCCAGTAGCTGGGACTACAGGCGCCTGCCGCAACGCCCAGCTATTTTTTTGTTGCAGTTTGGCTGGGTTTGAACCTGCCCCCCTCAGTATATAGGGCCAGTGCCCTTCTCACTAAGCCACAGGCGCCGCCCATGCCAGAGACTTTTAAAACACTTTGGTTTACTTTTTGGGTAGGGATTAGGCAGTTAAGATTGAGCAGCATTGCGGAGACACCTGTGACTTGGTGTCTCCTTCACTTTACACTTGGGACTCAATGTGGAACCCCCATTTCCTATGCCTAGGTCAGTTTCTTGTGAATTTCCTGGGCCTGAATTCCATGGATGGACTATGTCTATTCATTGATACACTCATTCACCTTGCCCCTGGTGGAAGGGACTGTATTCATTTGTTTCCTGGCCAAGGAACCCATGCACCTATATATACCCTTAGGCTGGAGGCCTGGAGGAGGAGACGGGGAAAGACCGGGAGAGGAACGGAGAGAGCTTCTCTCTCCCCACTTGAAATCTCTCCCTCTACCAGGCGCTTTGGTGTTTTCTGTATTCTTTTCTGTAAATCAATTCTGTCTTACAGAAATTGATGGGGTGGGGAGGTGGAAATAATGTAATGAAGAATAATAAAATACATGTATTTAAAAAAAAAAAAAAAGAGAATACAAACCCTTGGGGGAAAAAAAAAAAAGAAAGAAAGCATTGAGCAAATGCCAAAACTATTTGTTGTAAAATTCCTACTTTATTAATAATCAATCTCAAATAAGCATTAAAAAAAGCTACTAGAAAGTTAGTCTTGCCCTCACCACCGTTTGTCCAACTTGAAACTGTATTTTATTATATCTCATTAGCATCTAATTCCATATGGAAATGAGATAATAGGTTTTTGGAGTCAATTGATAAATACTATTTCCCTTTCAAAATTCAAGTAAATATAGTATGAACAGAAAATATTGCAGAGTAGACATCAGGTACTCCTCTGACTTTATCTTATGTGAGGTCTGATACCCTTGGTGATATAAATGGTCATGTGATGGATGATGTGAATATACTTGAAAAACTATTCAAATCAGCTAGAACGACAGCAGAAGTACATGGCTACTTTTGACTAAAAAAGGCAATGAAGTTGACGTAGTATCACACTCAGAAAAGCATCACTACTCAAGTTAAATCTCGAATCTGCATCCCCTAAACTCCCGAAGTAACTCACATTCTCTGAAATCACACTTCCTCTCTGTGTTTTCAGAGTTCATTTATTACCTCTCTCATTCACTACAGAGTTGACAAAGCAGGGAACTCCCTGAAAATCACCGGATTTGGCAGGCAGAATATCTTGGCAAAGATATACAGCAAAAAGAAAAATGGATTAATAATTCTTATGTGTTGTTGGCTTAGGGAGAAAAACTCATCAGTATATCATCGTTATATGACAAAACCTACTCTGCCTATGAAATAAGATGGTCAAATATAAAATACTTTTATCTTTAGTTATGTTTGAAGACAGAGAACATATTTTGTTCTCAGTATGATTCCTAATGATATTTTGTCCTCTAGTTTTAGTATTTTGATATTTACTATAACAATATTTTAATTTAAAATGTTATTAACTTTTATTATTCATTCATTGCCATGGCTCCAATTCATCTTTATTCTTAGTATTTTCACCTTTTCCAGGGGCAGCACCTGTGGCTCAACGGGGTAGGGCGCCAGCCCCATGTGGCAGAGGTGGTGGGTTCAAACCCAGCCCTGGCCAAAACAACAAACAAACAAACAAAAAAGATATTCAAGGGTCAGTCACCTTTTCCTTTATCATGTTTCAAGTTGGTATCATTACATACATTAGTATAACTAAGATAATACTATAACTAACATTTTTATTCATGTACTAGAGAGTATGAGTGTTAATTCAGATGGTAGGTTAATATCTAAGAATCAATTATGCTTTAGACATGGTTCCTGATCTCGTAGAGTTCAGTTTAATGAGAGAAAAAGGAATGTAGAGAAATAAACACAATGCACTATCATGTCTTATTTTCCTATGTGTAAAATGCCTTAAGCTTTATAGTTTTGAATACTGAAAAATCATCTGTTCATATAAGTAATGACAGTTTACCCAATATACAATTTATATTTTCTTAAAAACTGTAATGCTGTAATTCCAAATTGTTTAAATCTATCAACTTGAACAATAGAAACACAAAGAAAGGAAACTGAACTTGGCCTGAAGGGAGACAGAGATGATTTTTCACCAATGTCAGATATTATTTTTGAGGGTTCATTTTCTTTATTTATCATTCTCACTATCCTCAACTTCTTTAGCATACCCCTGATTAAGTTCAATTTAATTGTATTGGTTTTTGTTATTTGGAAAAGGAAATACTAGAAGTTTTATTTGTTAGACATACCAATTAATTTAGTTCTAATTAACTGATATTTTACTGTCATGCACGTTTCCAGACGGACAATCAGATGCCTGTGTTTATAACACCTAATGAGCATCAAACATAATGTTGTGTTGTTTTTCATACACGTAGCCCAGAAGATCTGACTTCCTGTTTTAGGAGCTAAAATGTCACATGAGATAAATAAAAAGACTAAAATACTGGTTTTGGATTTGATGGGCTTTTAATTTTTTTCATGCACTCTTCATTCACATTTGTCCCATTTATTTATGTGGCTTAACTTCCTATCATATATTTTGTTCATTTCCTTCTCTTTCTAGTTAAAAGTCAGCACCTTTTCTATCAGGGAAATAAAGTCTGTGAAAAGTAATCGCCACCATATACTTTACAGAAAACCCAGAAAACTCCTTTTGTGACCTGAAATTGAACCCAGGGGTGGTTAGCAAGTTGGTGAGCAAAGTATGTCCTACATGTGTTAAATGAATGTGTCCACTTGACACACATAATTCCTCGGCTGTGTTATTTATGCACAACCTGCTAACGTGAAACAGATTTTCAGAAGACAAAGGGTAGTGAGTATCAGTGCTGCCTTTAGTGATAATTTTACTTTAAAATCTAATGAAGGTAGAGACTTCAAAGTTAGACCATGTCAAATGTTAAAAAATATATATTAATTACAACGTGGTTTCATTGGTTTGCCATTTTCATATGTATTTTTTAATGTTTTAGTGATTAATTGATTGATTTTTTATTGTTGGGGATTCATTGAGGGTACAAAGAACCAGATTACACTGATTGCATTTGTAAGGTAAAGTCTCTCTTATCGTTGTGTCCTATCCCCAAGAAGTGTGTCACACCTTATGACCCCCCACTATTTATTATTTGTGAGTTAGAGTCTCCCTGGTTAGAGTGACATAGTGTCATAGCTCACAGCAACCTCAACCTCTTGGGCTCAAGAGATCCTCTTGCCTCAGCCTCCCAAGTAGTTGGGACTGCTGGTGCCCACCACAAGAGGCAGCTACTTTTTTTTTTTAAGTAAAGATGGGGCAGGCAGGTCTCAAACTTCTGAGCTTAAATACTCTGCCCACCTTGCCTTCCCAGAGTGCTAGGATTACAGGTGTGAGCCACCGCACGTGGACCATTATGTTTTTTAAGTATTTATTTTTTTGTTATTGTGAAATATGACTTAGGATTCACAACTTTAGACACTGAAAATATCACCTATTATTGTGTTATTAGTGATCACAGGTGTGCCTAAACTATGATTTATCCTTTATCAAAATTTAGCTCTAGTTAAAATTTCAAATAACTGAAGCTTATTAATCTTTAAATAAGTATCTAAAAGTAGAAACCTTAATTAAGGGAACAAGAAAAAGTTCAGATAATCACCTATATTGATTAGTATCTGGAATTCGGTGGAAGAGGGAAATTCGTCTCTGAGAGATATGAGTTATTTCAAACTTGCAGATAGTGTAATTATTTCATTTTTCACATGATTTTTAAGCTGTGTAAGATGAACCATAAGAAACTAAGTCATGTATGTGGGATATCTCACGTTTGTATTTCTAAGCCTGCCTCTTGCTATGCCATTTGGGATAATATTTCTCTCTATGCTAAGTTAACAGCTTTTTAAGATTAAAATCAGTGTTTTGAAATAAGTGAATCTCTATGGCAAAAGCCATATTTCAATGTTTTTAAGCAATATACTAGCACATTCAGAGTAATCCGTAAGCCAGGCATTGCTCAAGAACAGCTGGTGTTGTGATGACAAATTGAATAAATCAGAACGAGTCATTCACAGGTGGAGTGTGGGTGGGAGAAAAGGCGCACAGAGCCTCAGCCCTGGCAGTGCACGTGAGCAACATACACATGATTTAGAAAAATGCATTTATTTATTGAGAATATGAAGCCATATATTTGCATATTCTGCTCTATTTTCAAGTGGTCTAAAGGAGTAAATCATTTCCCAGGATAATTAATTTATGTCCACAGGATGATTATATATTTTACATTTTTTGAGTAGCTTTTAATTTTTTCAAATTAATATGAGGATGCAATTTTTAGGTTACTATTTTCTCACTTCCAGGTTAAAGTTTCATTTGTAGAAGAGACCCTCACCCAGGGGGTGTGTTATATGCCCTCCCAACGTGCACAGGAGGTGAGATCCTGCCTCATGCCCTCCCTCCTTCTGCCAAAAGTCCGCGCCCCTCCCCCCTCCCACTTTCCTCTAACTCCAAACTGGACTATATTACTTTTTTATTGTTTTTATGAGCAGGTGCTTGTTTATATATTGATTATGCATGAGTATGGAGTACATTGGATATTTATTTTTCCATTCTTATGATACTTTACTAAGAAGAATGTATTTCAACTCTATCCAGGTAAATGTAAAAGATATAGTCTCCATATTTTTAAATGGCTGAATAATATTCCATGGTATATCACAGTTTGTTGATCCATTCATGGGTTGATGGGCATTTAGGTTGCTTCCATGACTTGGTCATTATGAATTGAGCCTCAACAAACATTCTAGAGCAAATGTCTTTGTGGTAAGATTATTTTTGTTCTGGGCAGTGCCTGTGGCTCAAAGGAGTAGGGCACTGGCTCCATATGCCAGAGGTGGTGGGTTCAAACCCTGCTCCAGCCAAAAACTGCCAAAAAAAAATTATTTTTGTACTTCTGGGTAGATACCTAGTAATGGGATTGCAGAGTCAAATGAAAAGTCTACTTTTAGATGTTTTCTCCATACTTCTCTCCAAAAAGGCTGTATGAGTTTGCAATCCCTCCAGCAGGGTTGAAAAATATGAAATGCTTCACAAATTGGTATGTCATCCTTGTGCAGGGTCATGCTAATCTTCTACGTATCATTCCAATTTTAGTCTATGTGCTGCCAAAGTGAGCACTATATTTTATATTATTTTTCATAATTTTTGTGCAATATTTTTTGTTGAAATACTGTGTTTCTCTAACTAACTCCAAGTCAACCATAAAAGACAAAGAGCATCCGATTTGACAGCAAGGGGAGAAGGAGAAAATTGCGCTTGCTCAGAACAGTTTATTGAAAATTTCAAAGTTATGAACTTAATGTTAGAGAACATTTTGTAACAAAAAAGTGAGCATTACTGAACCCTGTTGCTAATAAGAGTTTTAGACACAACAATGTGCCAGGTGGAGTGTTCCATTCCAAAGTAATGGAAAATCTTACCATAAATGGCTTAGAATTAAGGCTATTTATTTTTGGAATAAGAAGGAGTCAAGTTTGTACAGTATCAGCTTTACAGGCCTAGGTTCCTTCGGTCTTTTTGCTATGTTGTTTTCGGCATGCTAACTTAAGACCTTCAGCTAATTTTGCCTATTGTTTCTGGATGGCTGCAGAGGCTCTAAGTATTCCAGATAGCAACATCCAGCTGCAGAAAGTACACAATCCCCTTTTTAAATATCCTCTTTAAAAGCAAAGAAAACTCTCTGACAGTGCCATTCCCCATTCCCGCCCCAGAGACCTCCTAATATTCCCTTGGCCAAAATGTGGCTCATATTTACTTCTAAATCAGTCTCTAACCACAAGCAGGGAATTACAACCATTGATTATGATCTACGAGAATGCTCAGCTGAGAATTGTATTGTACCTGATCTCTCCTGAAACACAAAAACACCAGAACAAGGACTGCTCTGTGTTGTTGACAAGGAAGGGAGAGTGGCGGTGCCTGGTCCGAAAAGTTCCTGACTCACCATTATTCATTTAATAATTTGGAACTGAGTGCATACTCTAAAGCACTAGGACAAGTGATCATAGATACTGATACATTTATTGCAATGTATTAAGTCAAAAATTAGGTAGAGCAAATATAACTAACACTTTCTTAAAAGATATTTTACAGATCAGGCATTATGTTAAGGATTTGATATATTAGTTCACCGGAAATAGCCTCATTTTATAGATAAAGAACTGAAACACAGAAAGATGAAATAAGTAGCCTGTGCAGCATATGCCATGTGCACACACCTAAATAGGTAAAGGAAAAAAAAAGTGGGATTCATGCCTGGTGTGCTATACCCTGAATAATACTTCCAGCAGCAGAAAGTCCCCCTTTTAAATATCCTTTTTAAATGTATTACTACAGTGTGTAAAAAACTTTCCACTGCCATACCATTGTAAGGTTCTACCCATAAAAATTCTGGCTACGGTATTTGATGTTTACTAGGTAACAGTAAAACAGAAACATTTTTTTTTTCTTTACTTCCCCCTTCTTCTCCCACCTTTCTTTTCTCTCTCTCTCTCTCTCAGTCTCTCTCTCTTCCATTCCATAGGTCCAGAATTTAGGCACAGCATGGCTGGTTTTTCTGTTTAAGCCATCATAAAGTTGAAACCAAGATGTCTGCGGGACTGAGTTCTTATCTGGAGACTCTAGGGAAAAATCTACTTCAAGCTCATTCAGTTTGCTAGCAGAAGTCAATTTCTTATAATTACAGAGTTGTCCCCATTATCTTGCTAGCTGTTAGCAGGGAAGATTGTTAGCATTTAAAGGTTGCTTTCACTCCTTGTCACGTTGTTCCATCTACATTCAGAGATGCAGACAATCTCCATTGTGCCAAATTCCTCACAAGCTTCAATTCCCTGACTTTCTCTGTCTCTGACCTCTAGACCTAGATTTAAAAGTTTCAGTGTTATTAGGTTAGAGCAGGCCTACCTACATAATCTTCCTTTCTTAATGTCAAATACATAGTACACCATAAAATATAACTCAGTCATAGAGTGAAATTCATCATATAGTCTCAGTCCAGAGATTATGTAGGACTCGTAGATAGTGGGATGAGGACATTGCTGCTATCTTAGAATCCTACCTCACAGAAGAAGTGAAAATGTTGAATTTGCCTTGGGACATCCTGGGTTTCAGATCCCTACAGATCATTCGTGTGGAATTATTATGTGTATTTTTAAATGCATAGGTTAGGCCTGGAGAGAAAAGGTTAACAGTAGTTATATCATTATAAAATTATTCAAAAAATTTTATGGGTGAAATCACAGAAGCATATGATAAAAAGTATGGAGACAAAGAGAAATATACAATTTGGGGGAATAGCTGTATTTAGCAATTGTGGAAAATACCCCAGACGATAAGACAGAGAAAAAATGGAGATGAAAAAGACAAGAGAGAAAAAAGCAGGGAGAGAGCTGGAATAACTAATGTTGTATTAACTCAAACCAGAGACAGAATTTAAGAAAAGGGAGTGGCAATGTTGAACACAGACAAAATCTCTTCTTGGCCTTTGGAAAGACACTGTTGACTTTGAAGAAAGAAATATTTTAGAAGTTAGGGAGCAGTAGAAGGTGGATTACCAAGGGTTATGTAGTGATGAGGAAAAAGATCAGCAAGAATCAATTAATTTTGTGAAATGATTAGTGGCATAGAGCTTCAAAACCTGGCTTGATTCCCCTGTGAATTATGTAATACATCAGTTCTAAAAAAGAAATCAAGGAAAGACCGTGGGAGAAGAGAGGTGGTTGACAGGAAAAGTCAAAGCCATATGCCGAAGGAAATATTCTCTTGAAGAAATTTTGGCATAGAGGACAAAGCATTTGTTTGATCATATTATTCCATGAATGTCTACAAAGAGCAGCAGATAAAGGGATAAATGGCATTTGTACTTTCTTGCCAATTTTTTTTGTTGTTGTTATTGTTGTCTCTTCTGTCCCCTGAAGTGAAGGCAATTCCTGGCAAATAATTACCACATGAATTCAAAAAAGGTAGATGCTTTCATAGAAGCGTGTGTGTGTGTTGGGGGGAGTTCTGGGGGAGGCAGAGGGAACACTCCATCACCTGGAAGCTAGCTCTGTTCAAATCCCCAGTGTCTGTCTTCCAGACATTAATGCATTAGTCATTCACCCCATTGTAGGAATAGGTCACCTCTGTCATACAAAAGCAACCACTACAAAGTTCAGTTCCATCTCAAAGGACCGTTTCAAGCCAATGGAAGAGAAATATTTGCAGAATTTATTCATTTCCATCCCTCCCTGGCAGGCATTGAAGCAGCCTGACAGGAACATTATTACAAATTCTAATTAAGTATAAATATTTATTTTAATTTTTTCTCCATACTTTTAGGTGAAAAAGGTCATTAGTAAAAATGCTGCTTTAAGAGAAGCAGTGTGCTAAACAATTGGTGAGTCTAAACTTCTGCATGTTTTTTTCAAACTCTTCAAGATATATAAAAGTTGTCATATTTAGAAAAAAAATAGTAAGCAGCAGAAGTACCTTTCTCAAAACCTCAACCAGGGCCACTTTGATCATCATATTTCTATTTTTGATAGTTTTTGTTTTTCCTGCTTCTAAAGAAAATGAAGTGCCCATTTTCATGTTAGTCTTAATTCACTCTATGTTTACTACCATTGATGGTTTAATGTTCACTGTTAGTGTAACTATATTTTCATAATGTCTGAAAATAATTTTATTTTATTTTAAAAAGTAACATCTTTCAATGACCTCTATTGAATGTATTCTACCTTATAAACATCTATACCATGCAGATCACTATGTAAGAGGGAAGATTATAAAATGTATAGATAATACAATCCATTAAATGAAGATGGTGTTAATAGTGACAGCACAAAAGATTAAGAGGCCAGTTTGTTGCATTAGCCACCATTTCAAGTGCCATTGGGAACTGTCAAGCGAACATGGAAAATAATTTATATATCCCTGAAAAATGAAAGAATATGATTGGAAAGGTATTCACAGAGTCTGATTTTTTACTACTCACCAAAAATGGAAACATATGCAATTTAAAAAATTTTTTGCATACACGTTGCACTTAATGAGCTTCAGATAACAATGCCATCAGACTTGGTCCTATTATAGAATTCTTTAAAAAAATAAGTCAGCAGAGATCTAATATTCAGAAAATCAGAAGTCCAGTGTAATTCAAGCTCTCCTCTTCCAGAGTCTATAAAGTTCATATGCAATTTAAATTGGTTTACTATTTAAATTAGTTTACTGTTTAAATTGCACATGAACTTAATGCCCACCCTGCATTGTTCCTGAAGTTACATTCTGTTAATGTACTTACCGTAGTCTCTGAGTATTAATGGAATCACGAAGGACTGAAGGGATCTAGTATGCACAATCATTGACTATAAGATGTTGCTTTAGTGTTCTAACAGTTGTAACCTATGTAAGTCCATCTTAGAAACCTATGAATGCTCCACGTGGGAAATGCATTTTTTCCCTTAGATCATTGCTCGTATTTGAAGATGATTGAATGGGAGTTAAGAATGTGAAGACATTAGTGTGTGGTGGTATATTTTGTATTTTGAAATATGATTTTAAAATTGAAGGCAGATGAAATTTGTCTTTTTGTTGATAAAGAACTTTATGTTGCTTTTTTATGGTCTACAGAAGGGATCATGGTTTAAGACCCAGTGTACACATATGCCCAAAGGTTAGTGTCATCTCTTTGCAAGTCACCAAATCCATCTAACTCGACTAGTCCTTCAAAAATAAACACATGCCGAGAGTTTTATCTTGGGGCTTGCTCCTCTCAGTTGTGTTAAAATATTTGACAAATGGCATTTGCCTAAGAAAATAAATTTACGTGGACATAGATTTCACTATATATTCTCAACCCCTGTGATGGCACTCCTTTAATCACATAAAATTCTGCTGTATTTATGTTGTGGGATACAGTACTATTTAATTTGGTGCATCTATTAAGGATCCTGGAAAACAGCAGAAACCACCCTGGGTTTTTTAAACAGGATGCTATATGACACAAGAAATTAAACCCTTAGGAAGTCATAAGAAGTGCTGAAGCAGCATGCTGCCGAAATGCACTTACCTCCATAAATATCTTCATGAATAATGCAGCATAGAACTCCCATGACTGTGACTCTTTTGAGGCTGCCACTAGAACTATGCTGAAGACATGAAACAGCCACCATCAGTCAATCATTACCTCTTATTCAAAGGAAGCTCAGGAAGGGACAGCAGAGCACTGTCAATCGCTCACCTGCAGCGATAGTGAAGAACCACAGGAAGGTCAATGTAACCCGGTTTTGACTTCCAATACTTTATGAAACATATCAATCAAAAAAACATGTTTTACATCTAGAAAATCAACAGTACTCTGGGAATTTTTTCTTTTAATTTTAGCTTTCTAACCCCTGCAAGTGGAAAAATAGAAGGAAAAGGAAATGGTAGTTAAAAGTGACAATCTCAAGAACCCAACTCTCATCTGAATATAATAGAGTCATTCAACCTCAACTGACAGCAAACCAATTAGGTATATATGTGGCCAAAATCTACAAATATGATCCTCATCCCCCATGGTAGCACTCACAAAACAGAATAAGCTTAATCATGTCAGAGGATTAAGTGGCAGAAGTTCTTGTGCTCTTACATTTGATTAAAGAATAAAAAATTATTTAAGGATTCAAAATGTCTTTAGATTATACATAGTAAGTCAGATACAACTGCCAAGACATTTTGCCTAAGGTTATTTATGTTATAATAATAAAATTGTGGTTTTCATGGCCACAAAGAAATCTTATCCATTTTCATCTACATAAATCCACAGCAACAGGCTTTGCCAAATATTTCTATTACATATTCTTATTGCCAAATGCTAATGCCTAAACTTGGCTCTGTTGTGTTAATCATGCCTTTTTTATGGAGCTTTATTTTGTCTTTCAAACAACTGCTCTCAAAAGACTGTACCCATTAAACCACAGACTAAGAAGAGGTTACTTAATGTACCTTTCCAGCTTTTTAATCAAAAGGTGATAGTGACAGCTCCTTTCAGAGAAAGGAGCCCAGGATCTTTCTACTAGGCTATTACAGAAGAGTTACTAGATCTGGAGTGAAGTTTCTATAAGAGAAATAGATGCACAGCCAGTGTTGGTAGGAATCTTAAATATTCTTTGTCCTGTGTTATTCAGACAACAGTGCCTAAGACAAAGGACCATATATGAATGGTTAGAGAGTATAATTTCAGGAACTAGGAGTAAGAGATGGGCAAGAAAAAGGACGGGGGAGGGGAGCACAAGTGTCATCAGATTTATTTCTACTATGGAAAAAAGGTATTTGACTTCTCAAGACCATATAAGAATCCTCATGAACACTTACTTGCCAGAAATTAAAAGGAATAATAATTATTTGTCAGTTCCTATTCTCATGTTCAAACATTACTCCATGAAATACCAATTTCTTCACACTAGCTTTTTGTAAGTGTCTTGAGTGCTTGGGCAGGGAAGACTTGGAGGCAAGTCTTGAGCCTGCAAGGCAGGCTTGAGATATGATGCTGTTCTCATGGATATATATTTTACATTCCAGAGAATAAACTCGAAATTTAGCGTGTTATTTCATCATGTCATTAGATTAGATTAGATTAGTGTTTTTTTTTCCCTTTTTTTTTGAGAAAGGATCTTGCTCTGTTGCCCAAGCCTAGAGTGCATTAGTGTCATCATAGCTCACTGCATCCTCAAATTTGGGGGCTCAATAAATTCTTTTGTCTCAGCTTCACAAGTAGCTGAGACACTGCAGGTATGCACCACCATACCTAGATAATTTTTCTATCTTCGTAGAGAGCAGGTCCTAATATGTTGCTCAGGTTGGCCTTGAACTCCTGGACTCAAGCAATCCTCTTGCTCAGCCTCCCAAAATGCTGGGTTTACAGGCATGAGCCACTTCACCTTTCCTAGACCAGTCACTTCTGAACGACAGTGTACATATCAGACCAGCAGATCCCATACTCTATGACTCTTACTGCAACCATTTTATTGACATAAAATGGGATCCTTAATATGAGGCAATTTTGTGCAATATACCACACTGATAAAGCAGATTTTTAAATGATCATGCATGCAAATGCACTGCACACAGAAAAAAGAAACCTTATGTCCAATGTTGGTGTCAATTGTAAGAATGGATTACTTGTATCTCCAGGATGGAAAAATGTGGAGTCATCTACCTGCTGCTGAGTGACTTTTTTTTGAAAGAATTGTGCTGTATTGAGTTTCAGCATCAAAGGTTGCCCACCAGAATAATAATCCCAATTACCTATATATGTGTTGGCAAACGCCCACTACAATATACACTGGTTGTCCATATAGTAATGTCAGAGAAGGCCAAGGGCAAGAAATGAGGGGACTGAGGTTGAAGTTTGAGGCAAAGCATTTCCATATTATACCTACATGGAACTGGGTGAAGATGGAATTTGTCCATAGAATAATATCTAAACCGAGCTTTGAGACAGAGAATTTAATTAGGGTATTCAGTTTCTATGCTTCCCAGAATTACATCATCCAACAGCCATTCCAGAAGGCAGCTTCATAAAGACCTGGTATTTGGATGCTGTGCCCACATGAGGGATAAAAGAAAATGCTTAGAGGATGAACCCTTCAGTGAGCCCCTGAAATAAAAAAGAGGATGCCATTTGAAATTCAAGGATTTTCAGAGTTCTTTGAACAGCAACTGTGCTTTAGAACCAAATGCTCAGTCACTTTGGCACTTGACAGAAGAGGAGGAAATGACAATTTCGAGATAAAGAATTTGAGAGATAAAAGGTTGCATGAGGTGTGGAAAGAAGGGGCCCCAGGAAGGAAGAACACAGGGAGGCGCTGGTGTCCTGGCTAAGAAGGGGCCCAATAGTACTTTGTTTTCACATCACGACCGGGGGTTTCACTGTGGGTTTCCAAGCCCAATACATCCTATCTGGGGGTAGGTAGGAGTGACAGAGTGACAGATGTAGCAGAGGGTCTCCAGATGCCAAGTAACAGAAGGGGGTAGTTGTTACAACTGCTCCTTTGCTTCCGACATCTCCGTTGAGTGTATCAGAGGCATGTAATAAGGTCTTGACAAGAATTTTGTAGTGAAACGAAGTCTACTAAGTCTGTATCTTTCAACTGTTGCATTTGTCTTTATCTCTAGGAAGACATAAAAGTTTACTTTAGCTTTTACAGGCCAATTTTTCAAATATTTGAGTACTATGACCAACATCTGGTATTTTCTTTCTTTTCTAGTTTATGCCACAACTGTTCTTCATTTGACAATGTTTCCAGACCATTTACCATCCTTGTCATCTTTTCCATATCTCTTTCTACACATCCTTCTTCAGCTGCAGTTTCCAAACCAGAACATGTTTCAAGTTCAATCACTTAGCCAAATTTACAAGCAAAAGTGGAGCAAACAGGAGAAGCGATCCAATGAGCTGGGGGAGATCAGGTAAATAGAATCAGGATCTGGTATGAAGCAGTCATGAAAATTTAAAAAAAAAGTGTCAAACACACAAAAATTAGAATTAGATCAATACTAGTAGAGGTGGAAGAAATAAAAAATAGAGAAATACACAACTGAAGGGTACACAGTTAAATCATTGTATAGAAAATAATTTTCTCCACTATGTTCAACACTTCTGACATCTAATGTTGGAATTCTTCGCATTAACCAATTCTACAGCTCTCTAGGTACCAGCTGGGTGTCTCACAGTTCTATTATGGCAAAAATTACCTTGATTTAGAGCAGAACCCCCTAGGTTCAGGGATCCACAGGGCTCCCTCCCACTTGAGATGTCAGTCACAGGTTGTGAGGCCCGAGATTGCCCACACTTTTGTTCAAGGTAGCTACAACCCCCTGCTCAGGTTTGATAATTTGCTGTTAGTACTCAAGTAAACACATTTACTGGTTTAGTATGAAGTCTATTATAAAGGATACAGATGAGCAGATATGTAGTGCAGGATCTGGAAGAGTCTCCAGCCCAGGAAATTCAGTTCCTGTGGAGTTAGGGTGTGTTATCCTCCCAGTATGTGTGTGTGAGACCAACCTAAAAGCTCTCTAAATCCTGTACCTTAGGGAACTTTATAGACTTCAGTGGTAGGCATGATTATTAACCTGGTCTCCAGCTCCCTAGAGGATCTTGAGGTAGGACTAGATGTACCAGGCTTGTAATTATGGCTTGTTCTTTCTAGTGACCAGCCAATCTCCTGAAGCTGTTCAGGAGCCCATGAGGACAAAATATTACACCCTTACACCCAAATATCCTCGCACCCTCATAGGGATCTCAGGGGACTGTAAGGGTTTTAGAAGAATAGATAGACAGATGATAGATAGATAGATAATATATACATATACACACACATATACACAGAAGGTGTCAAAAGTATACATATTTTCAGAAATGAAAAAAATGAATTACAATAGTATTATTTAATCTATACCAATAACAAATGATGATTACAAGTCATCTTGAGCACCTCTTGTAACTGCAGAAGTCAAAAGTGACTTGAGTATTATAAAGAGCAGAAATGTTTTGTTTCAGTGTTTTGGAGGCTAACGTCCTAAACCAAGTCCTGGCAGGTTTGGTTCTCTGAGATCTGTAGGAGGAATCTATCCCATGCCTCTTGCCTGGGCTTTAAAGATATTTTGACAATCCTTGGCATTCCTTGGCTTGCAGAAGCATCACCTCAATCTCCACTTTTATCTTTACAGGCTTTATCCAAAATAACTTTTTAAAATAAGTATGTCTATATGTCTGTCTTCAAATTAGTTTTTTTATAAATACCACAGTAATTTTGGATTAGGGTCCACTCTGAAGGCTTCATTTAAAAATTTCTTCTATAAAACCCTTTCTCCAAATAAGTAACTGAATACAAATAGCAATTGAATATGCAGAATTCCACTTTTGAAATGACATAAATTTCAATCTAGAGCAAGTAGATATTGATAATGGTAATAGAATTCTGCCAGTTTTCACTGGCAATTTTGTGATTGACAAGCTAGGCAACAAATTTCATGGGAGTATTTTCATTTGCATATGCTTTCTATAAAAGCATGATAAATGTTAATAACTCTGCTTGACTATATTTTAAAATAAACAAACACAGTGTTTCATTAATAATACCTGCTAAATTGGAGTCTATTTAGGAAGATGACTTAACATTAAGAATAAATTGCTAATGGCACTTTTTAAGAATTTAAATAGAATATGAGTAAAAATAATTTGGATAAAGTGACTATGAACTAAAGGCTTTTTCCCCTAGGATAAAAATAAATGATGGAAATTCATTTTGAATGATGTCTTATTTATTTATAAAGTATTAATTTTGTTACTAATCTCTATCAAACAATTTAGTAAATTATCCTCTGACAGAATACGGAAGAGATTTTTTTTCCTTTTTAAAATATTGTGTGGCTATAAAATGTATGGAGAAAATGACTACAACTCAGCCTCCCTCTTTCATTTTAGTGAGGTTTCTGGCCAATGTCGTCTCCAAAAGAGGATTTTACAGCACAGCACAGTTTCCATTCTGAAATACTTTATTGATCTAATATTCTAAATTTCCTAATTTTATCCACATGGCTTTCTCCATTATCAAAAGTCAAATTAAGAAGTGGGAGACATATCTGAAATCCATCTATTTGCTCAAAGTCTGTGCACTGTGCCAAGAGTTCCAGGAGACTTCAGAAGTTTCAGATCTATGCTGGGGTATTGGATATCTCCTCATCTGTTTTATGAGACTGTGTTATAAAGAACAGCCTGAACTTGGTTCAGAAATCAGCAGTGTCTGGGGACAAGGAATGAGTAAGACCAGAATAAAAAGACCCAGAGACTGCAAAAAATACCACAAACAAACAGGTACTGCGATCGATTATGGAGGGCTTCTCATTTACACCGCACTGGTTAAGCAAATACAATGCACTATTTAAGGTTGTTAACCACAGAAAAAGCTCATTGACTTAAGAACAAATAGCACTATACCAGATTGCAGATTAACCACTCAATGAAGGGCCTGTGACATTTTGGAAATAAGAAGAAACATACTTCTTCGTTCTTATCATTGGTTGTTTCATTTTTGGTACGATACATGCATTTCTCTATGTTGCTATAAACATAAATCAGGATGTTGCTTGAATGCATGCCTGACTCACTTAATACAATGATGCTAGATTGCAGAAAATTTTTCTAAATTTAAAGGAGAAGTCTATTTGGAGGTCTGGAACTAGGCCCTCTGAATTATATTGTAAATTAAACATCTGAAAGTGGGGAAAATGGAATTGTGCTTTAAACAATAAATGCCAAACTGCAGTGTCAAAAAAAAATACTATAACTGTGTGTGTCAGTTTTATACCCCACTCTTTACTATTATTTTTATTCAGCCACATGTGCACCTCTCTGTAAAACCAGATCACTTAATATAGGAAGCTGATCTGTACTGTTTGTATGATGTAGTCCAGAAATGAATAAATCATGACACCTTCCATTAAATAAATTAATGATTTTTAATTTTACTTTAAAATCATAATTCTCAATTTTTGTTTGGTTATGGCATTCATGTTTGGACAATCAATCATCATTGTGATTAAATATTTTAAAATTCTTTTTAAATTTTGTTATAAAATGTCAGAATCAGAAGGGGACTCAGAAACTATTGAAACCATTTCATCATCTTTCGAATCAGTAAATTTTGATAGAGAAAAATTGGGTTTTCTAAAATCATACAAAAACATACAAATAATGAAATAAAATTGTAACATTAACTGCATCAGCTTATCATTTACCGTATATCTTAGAGAAGTATTATCCTGGTAGCTTTTAAATATCTAGCATTAATTAGTGATTCCAGGATATGTTACCAATGGTATACTACATGGAGTCTAAGCCTGGATCCCAAGACTGGATTTATTTCTTAGAAAAGTCTGCATGTGGGTACTTCTGAACGAGATGAAAAATTCTCTCAGTGGCAGAACTTTGAACATTACATCTCAAGTTTACTCTAACTGGGTAAAGGGATAACCAATGAAAAAATTTACAATAATTTCTAAGTAGTAGGTAAGGTCAACTACCTAATTTGCACTTCCCAGTGCAAAATGAAAATGTGGGACACTTTACTTAATGCTCATTATTAAGGACACAAAAAATGACGCCTTTTTCTTTATTTCATTACTGATAAAACACAATAGGGATGATGGTGATGCAGAATAAACAATATTAGTTTATACAATGAAAAAAATGGTTATAATTATATGTAATACCATAAACACAAAACTTTCTTACTGCAATATCATGATTCATCATGAGATTTTTTTTTCATTTTTCTGAGAATTCACTTTCTAGGTCAGCAAAATTTTTATTTATAGTAACTTTTTTTACAATAGATATAACTGAAAGTCATGTCATTTGTTCTAGGTAAATAAGTTCTCACATAGTTTTGGTCATTTTCTTAATTTAATTTTTTATTAAATCATAACTTTATACATTATGGGGTACAATGTGATGATTTGACATACAATGTGGAATACTTAAATCAAACTGATTAACATAACCATCACCTCACTTGTTTTTTGTGGTAAGACATTTACAATTTATTCTTCTTTGTTTTGAAATATACCCTTGCATTGTGCACATTAGGTGAGATCCTACCAAATTCCCTCCCCAATTCCCTCTTGCTCCCCTCCCCTCTTTTTCCTTTCTCCTCTTTGAGTTTTATTATGTCTGTGTGATTATATATTGGTTTCATAATAGTATTGAGTACATTGGATACTTTTTTCCCCCATTCTTAAGACACTTTACTAAGAAGAATATGTTCCAGCTCCATCCAGGTAAACATAAAAGATGTGAAGTCTCCATCTTTTTTAGGGCTGCATAGTATTCCATGGTATACATCTACCACAATTGGTTAATCCAGTCATGAGTAGATGGACATCTGGGCTGCTTCCATGACTTGGAAGTTATGAATTAGGCTGCATGTTCTGGTGCAAATGTCTTTGTTGTAAAATGATTTTTGTACATCTGGGTAGATACCTAGTAATGGGATTGCAGATCGGATGAAAGGTTGATATTATTTCCTTGAGAAGTCTCATACTTCTTTCCAAAAAGGGTGTATTAGTTTGCAATCAATCTTCAGAAAGATCTTTCTTCTGAAGTAACAGTTTCTGGAACTAGTAAGAATGTTATATAAGCTTTGGCACTTAGAAAAATATCTGATAATTTATGTTGATATATATTTTTTATTGAATCTAGACCTGCTATTTCTCCTGGAACAATTTTTTCTAAGAAAAGATTGAACTCTTCTTACAAATAAGTTTAATGTAAGTCTGATTTTAATTTAAATGTAAATTTATGTAATGAAATTTTAATGTTTACTTTGGCAGTTCCTGTAACTATGGATGTCATATAAGAAAAATAAGCAGCCTCATAATTTACACATATTTCAAAATTCCCATTTGTGTGTTCTATCACTATATTATCAATTATAGGGAAAAATTTGATCTAAAATTGTCTTCCTCATTAATCATCAGGTCATCCAAAACAATCCATGAAAATAATACTCCTTTATCCTATAATTCAATAATAAATGTCATTTTTGTTTCCAAGTCTGTGGATATTTGCTTTGCAATGTGGCATCAGTTATCAAAACTGTAAATTATAAATTCTTTGAAGTGTTCTAATAACTCCTCAGTATTCTTTATTATAATATTCATGTAAGCGTTTATTGCGCAATAATATACATTTTTTTTTTTGAGACAGAGTCTCACTCTGTTGCACTGGGTAGAGAGCAGTGATGTTGCAGCTCACAGCAACCTCAAACTCTTGGGCTCAAATGCTTCTCTTGCCTCAACCTCCCAAGGAGCTGGGACTACAGGCACCCACCACAACGTCCAGCTATTTTTAGAGATGGGGTCTCACTCTTGTTCAAGCTGGTCTGGAACATCTGAGCTTAAGCAATCCACTGGTCTCGGCCTCCCAGAGCACTGGGATTCCTTGAAGCCATTTACTGATATACGTTACTGCTTGACTTCCCGTGGTTTCTGTCCCAGCACTTAGACTGAAGAGTTACATCTCTGCAGATGCTGTAGATGCCTTAAGGACAGGCTCTTCCAACCTCCACCACAGGTCCTGACACCTCAAGCAGAGTATCTTCTTCTTCCTTTGTCTTCTGCTTTGCCATTTTGATGTCCACAGCCATGGCTGCCTCCATTTGGGTTCAGGTCCTGGTTTTGCAGCCCCCTTTGGGGCCCTATGGTGCCTTGGATTGTCTCAACATATTTGCTTGCGTGTCACCCCAACTCACATACATTCATACTTTCCACCAGGTCCTCAAGCTTGAGCCACCCTGTGTTGACTGCTGCTGGACCCAAGCCATATGTGTGCATTGCATCTCATTGAGGCTTAGATGCAAGTTCTACAGTTCTGTTGGGCTTCACTAGAGAAAAAAATTCAAGTTCAGAGAATTTTAAGACGATAGAAGCTAAGCATAAAAAGAAAGCATGGGGCCCTTCTCCGCAGGGGTTCTATGTGACTACTGCACAGATCACATACTAATGAAGCTGGCTGTGCCAGTAGGTAATGGTTTGACCAGTGGGTCAGTAATTTGGATATACCAAGATGGAAAGATAAGTTAATAATGAAGTTTTGGGAAAGACTACAAATGTTTTCCTAATAATTATCCAAAGTCTGAAAATATTTTCATTACACTTAATGCTCATCAGAGAGACTTAACTAGAAAAATATTTTCAACAAAACATTGATTAAACTGCCCCAGATGTCTGTCTATTTTTTCATTATACAATCTCCTTATTCTGATGGCACAAAACCAAAGCAATCATAAGAATAGGGATGAGGGTGTTTCAAAATCTAAGAATGTCTTCTCCTTCTCCTTCTCCTTCTCCTTCTTCTTCTTCTTCCTCTACTACTTCTTCTTTTTTCTGGATTGAGTCCCAAATTTTCAGGAACAAACTCAATGATTATATGATTTATAGTCACTGGGCCACCCTCTTATGTGATCAGGCTTAGGCAAGTCTATTATAGGCCTAGTACCTATCTAAGAAATAACACTAATTATCTACCAACAGTAAGGCAATAAATTATTTCATACTCATACACTAGTATTCAAACCTTTAAATGCTGATATGTTCTCATGCTTAGCCAATCTAACAAGAGACAGAGAGACTTTTAACTAAGTCAAGTAATTTATCAAAGGACACACAACTAATAAGTGGCAGAACCAAGATTTGAACCCAGAAGGTCTGATTTGACCATTGCCATGTTAACCTGATAATCAATACTGGGTTCTAGTACTACCTAATCTCCCTTTAAATTTATAATCACAAATCTCAAATGGGTACTCCTCATTACCAGAAGAGTCTAGCAGATATGCTAGAACATAATTTTCCCACTCTTTCAATGACTAGTTCATTATTCTCCATCCTTCTTTACTGAGTTGATAATCTCAACTTAAATGATCAAACTTGGTGTTCTTCTCTACTATAACATAACAACTCTCTAATATGATGTAAGACTGCTCTTTTTTCTGGAGCATATCTGTCATTTCCCAAAGACTTTAACAAGTATCCCCTTTCCCCATTAAATTATTATTTTGTGTTTATATTAAATCAGAATAGAAACAAACTTTAATATATTTTATTTATTTATTTTTTCCTTTTTCCCCCTTTTTAAAGTTATATATACACAGATCATGAATACATTTATGCTTTTGTATTGATTTTTTTTATACAATTTGTAATGGTTACATCAAACTAATTAATATAGAGTTCACCTCATTTACTTAATTATTATGTTAAGACATTTACGTTCTATACTTGGTAGATTTGACTTGTACCCTTACAATATGCTCCACAGGTGTGGTCCCAGCATTTATCCTCTCTCTATCAAACTTCTCCCCTTCCCTCCCATCACCCTCTACTTCTCTCCTTCAATTCTTGAAAGAATTATTTAGACTTTCTATGTGAATTCCATGATATATTTCACTCAACTAAAAAGTGTCTCTTATAAAGATGACAAGTATCATTGCCAAGGTGAATAGTCAAATTTCTGCCCATCTTATTTGATGTTTTAACATTTTTATTATTTTATTTCATTTATTTTATTTTATATCTTATTACTTATATTTAATTTTTGGAAAGGGTCTCACTGTACCCCCCACCCTGGGGGCTAGAGGGTTGTGGTATCATATAGCTCACAGAAACCTCAAACTGCTGCACTCAAGCAATCCTCCTGCTTCGGAGGGAGGCAGTCTCCCTCCTGAGTAGGTGGGACTACAGGTGCTCACTCAGATAATTTTTCTATTTTTGGTAGATATGAGGTCTCTCTTGCTCAGGGTGGTGTTCCTTAACATCATTTTAAATGGAATGGTCATTGTTACTAAAATATGCCACCTTTTAAAAAGGTGACTCTCATAGTGTCATCCCAGATAAGCAGTGTAAGAATCACCTGTGGCCACCCTGAAACAGCAGACTGAATATTTCTCAAAGTTTGGTTTAGAAATTTGGACTTATGATCACAAACACACTTACAAACACAAAGGAAGTACCAAAAAGGTTTAATGATCACAAAATGGGGCTTTCTAGGGAGAGCAGAATGGTTCTCAAACAGATTTAAAAGAGCAGGATGAGGAGACTGGCCTGGAGTTGTTATTGTAGTTAAGACATGAAAATCAGGAAAGGCTCCCACATGGGGTAAAGGTTTTCAGGGTATGAACTTCCCACCAACACTAAAGACGGAAGACTTAAGGCTTTCTTATCACATTTTCTAGATGTGGGCAGAAGGGGAACAGAGAAAAGTGAAGGTTAAGAGCTATCTGCAGCCAAACACTAAAAAATGTAGTGAGACCCTTTATTCCACCTGAAAATTTAACAAATAAACACAATCTTGGGCTTCACGTCAAGTTTGCTGAGTCAAGAGTACAAAGCATGGGAACCAATAATCTATCCTTACAAGCTTTCCAGGAGATTTTGATGCATGTCAAGTTTGAGAGCCATGCCATAGGTATTAATGAAATAACATTTATGTATTTTTTTCTCCTATTTCGTGAGACATGCTTTCTGAGTTTCCTTTGTTAGCCCTTTGCTCTGTCTCTTCTCTAAATTAAAATTTTAGCCTTTTGTACTCTATCTAAATTGGCAACGGTAGCTTTAAAATCTATCAAACACATATGACTCCCAAATCTTCGACCCTTCTCTGGCTCTTTCCAGGATGTTTCAGTCTTTTTTTTTTTGAGACAGAGCCTCAAGCTGTCACCCTGGATAGAGTGCAATGGCAACACAGCTCACAGCAACCTCCAATTCCTGGGCTCAAGCGAGTCTCTTGCCTCCACCTCCCAAGTAGCTGGGACTACAGGCTCCCGCCACAACGCCCTGCCATTTTTTTTTTTTTTTTTTGGTTGCAGCCTTCACTGTTGTTTTGCGGGCCCGGGCTGGATTCGAACCCGCCAGCTCAGGTGTACGTGGCTGGCACCTTAGCCCGTTGAGCCACAGGCGCCGAGCCGGATGTTTCAGTCTTAACACAACTTCCTCCCTGAGATCTCTTCTTGGATGCCTGTTAGATAGCCATACAAATTTAACATATCTAAACTAGAAATGGGTTAAATCCTTAGAAACTCTTCAGAAAAATCTATTTATTAATGAATGATCTTCATCTCAGAATGTCACAGCAGTCTCCTCTCAGTTGCCCAGGACACAATTCTCAAAGTTGTCATTTAAAATACAGTTCTAAATCAGCAGTAGGTTTCCTGGTTCTTCTGTTAAAAGCCATAATCCATTTTTTTTCGTCATCTTATGCTCCAAGTTTAGTTCAAAACACCCTCACTTGTTGTTTGAATCGGCCAGCTGCCTCCTAACTGGCCCACATTGCCTCTGTTCATAATCCCATTGATTCTTTTCCCAGAAGCAGCCAAAGTGACTATTTTAACATACAAATCTAATCACGGGACACCTTTGAATTAAAAAAAAAAAAAAATCCAAGTCTTTCTTTTTTCTTTTCTTTTCTTTTTTTTTTTTTTTAGAGATCAACACTTTCACTTTGGTTACAGAAATGCTACCAATTCCAGAAAATAGATTTCTATTGTAATTAAAGTCAAATTAAAATTATTTGTGATATATAAAGTTCCTTAATACCTTTGATATGCTTGTGTCTCTCACCTCATCTCCAACATTTCTCAATTCTCCTTAATTATATATTTGTTAATTTAAAGATAAATTGTGTTTCTAGCTCTGATAAGTGGCTTGTGAGTAAGGATTTCTGTTTTTATTTTGTGCAGTTCTGTGTCCCTACTTATTCTCTTTTAAATGAAATTAATCTAACACATGTTAGGTAATCATGGATGACTTGATGTGCTCTATTTCAATGATTTTAGGCAAAATGCTTTTGCAAATGTGTGCATGAAAGTGATGCCATGTGTTCATTGCATTAAAAATTGAAAGTAACTGACATGTCAGTCAGCGACTGCCCTGTCCATGCCCACAGGCTCAGATCAATAGTATTGCCCAAATACAACCTTTGCAGAGTGGCCACCATGTTATATTATGCCAGCATTGTTACATGCCACAGCTCAACTTATGCAGGTCAAAAGCCTGAGATATGGTCAAGCGTAAACAAATTTGACTTAGCCTAAGTTTATTATTAGCTCAGAAAATAAGAAACTATTTTTCTGGAAATTTAAACCAAAGGAAGAGAAGAAAGTCAGCAATTGCTACCATATAAGAAAAGAGAAGGCATGGTAAATGGAATGTCACAATATTTGACGTGAGACTAAAGATCCACAGAATTCTGCTCTGTTCTGAGTGCTAGCTTGAATCCAGAGCTACCGTTCAGTTTTTCTTTATAGCAGCCAGGCCAAATGTTGCTGTTTCAAATGGGGGGATAGCCGAGCTGAATACCAACAGGGAATGTTTGCTACAGGTCACACTGGATTAGGGCATGTGATAAAAGTTGGACGATGAACAGCTTATTAAAAAAAGGACATTTATAAAATATAAAACCATATTTTCACTGCACTTTTAGCATAATTTCACTGCTTTGAAATAAAATACGTTGTGACAGCAGCTTAGAGAAAAGTCAGTAAGATATCTTTCTATATAGGTGGGGCACATAAGGAGGAAGAGGATGGAAATGGAAGGGCGGTTAAAAAGGTTTCTAAGCAGGTGATCGGATACTAGCTACGATGAAAAAATGGAGAGAAAAAAATGTAAATGTTAAGGCAGTGAGACTAATTTAAAATGGCTTCGAAATGACTGAAGTCAAGTAAAAGTAAAAGGGAGTCACACAGTAGAGTTGGCAGGATCCCCCCTGTGGTTATTCGTTTGTCAAAAAGAGAATTTATCTCGGTCGCCAGAAAAATGTGTCTTTTAATAGTGGGCACATTTTGACAGAGTCAATCTGCACAAGCACTCAAATATTTGTTTTTCTTAGATTGAACAACTCTCTGAGGCTTGTGAAACTATTCTGCAGAACTTCTTAGAAATGAAAGGATATTCCCATTAGACTTGAGGTACTTCCTCTTTGGGCTATGTTGGGAACGCCAGCTGAGTCTCTTTTATTCTTGTAGAACCTCACAAAAACCTGCTTATTATTCTGACTATAATGTGGAATCCTAAGGGCTGTAAAAATTTACACAAAAGAAGTAAATGAAGTTGGTTGACATTCACCAATATTTTCTTAAGAATTTCAGTTCAAGGGTTGTTTCATAAATAAGAGTCAGTAAACTCAGTTCAAACAAAGATATGGCTCACTTCTTTCCACCTAAATTGATGTACTAATTTTTTTAGCTGTCACGTGCCCATGGTTAAAGGACTCCCCACAATCTGCAGCCTGCATCCGTGTGCTTTTAAATACCCATAAATTTGGATCTGATTCAAACTCATCTGTAGGTCTGTGGTTTTAATAAACACAGAAATAAACATTCAAGAATGCTCATCACTATGTGGCTTATAAATGAAATAAAAGAACAACTTTTCTCATCGTAATTTAAAGCAGACTAAGTAAACTTAGAGGAACAAATATCCTGCCATTTCGGAAAATATTTTCAAATGATAAAATGAAGTTATCAAATTTGAGTATCTGCACAAACACCCAAGGCACAGAGGCAGGCATAGTAGAATATGTGCTCATTATAAGAATTAATTTATTTTAATATTGATTTATTTATTCAGCCAGCAAATATTTATGGAGTGTTTCTATGCGCCAGGGTCTACACTATAAGATGAGGGAACAAATTATATACTTAGTTCTTCTCTTGAAATCTTTCCATAATGCTCTCTTGGAACACACAGTTAAAGCTCAGAATAAGAAATAGCATGAATTACAGCCCCCTTGCTTCAAGAAACATAGTTAAATTGTGTAGATAAAATATATGCAAACAAATGGGCATGTAGTAATGTATGTTCCCCCACATAATGAGGTTTGAATGAGCGGTGTTGCAGAATTACTCTCAGATATATGAGAAGAGGAACAATTTTAATGTAAATGTGTATGCAAAGGAAAGGCTTCTGGGCAAGTATTTTACTTTCTATGAAAACTAGAGTGACCTCAGATTTTAAAAATGCAAAAAAAAAAAAAAAAAAAAAAAAAAAAAAGGAAAGCATTCCAGATGCAAGGAAGGATCATCTAACAAAAGGCAAAGCTATTTGTACAAAAATTATGTTTAATGTACTGGAGATGATAAATGTTAGGAGAAATTCATTTTCCTTTTAGGAAATTTAAGGTAAAGTTTAATTGTTAAATTGAGGAAGAAGAGTGTTTTGTATTTTTTTCCACATACAAAAGGACATGAGTGTTAGTGCATAGAAACCCATAGGGAAGTGGAAGGCTTTGTAATTGCTTAAGATTGGGCCTAAAATAAATCGTGTAAAAGTTTATTTATTTATTTTCCATATGCCAGACTCCTCATGCAGAAGATAGTGAGTAGACCTCATTGGAAGAAAAAGTTTAAACAGAGAGAAGACCACTTTCCTGATGAGAGATTTAATTCATCATAATAACATTAAATATAAATGATCTAAACATCCAAATTAAGTGGCAGAGATTTTCAGATTCAATTTTCTTTCTTTAAAAGTAAAAGCCATGATGTCTACAAGGAATTCATTTAAAATATAAAGACATAGGAAGTTTAAAGCAAAAGGAAAATGATATAATGAGAAGACATTGACTAAAAGAAAGTTTAACCTGCTATATTTTGTATGAACAAAGTAGACTTAAGAAAAAAATAAGAAATAAATGGAAGGTTATAATGACAGCATCAATTCAGGGAGAAAAACATAACAATCTTAAAATATGGGTGCCCTAACAACAGAGCTTTAAAAGTCATGAGGCAAACACTGTTGGAACTGAAAGAGAAAATACAAATGTGCAACCATAGATGGAGATGTAAATGCTCCAAACAGTAATTGATAGAACTACAGACTAGACACCAAAAGATATGAAACAGAGGCTAGAAGAGTATAATCATTAAGCCAATGCCAAAATTTTATAGATAAAGTTTTATGGAATCTCAGTAACATCTCTTCATTCCATATTATCTATGGTTGCTTTCACATAACTACAGCAGAAATGAGTAGTTGTGATTAAGACAACATAACCTATAAGATGTAAATATTTACTATCAGGTCCTTTAAAGCAAAATTATTGACCTTTGATTTTTAAGACAGGAATAACACTATCAATCGACTTGACTTTATGAAATATCATCAAGCAGTAACCATATCCAACTGTGTGCACTAAAAAGATATGGAACATTCACTAAAATAGATCATATTTTGGGCTATAAAATAAACTTGTACAACATAATTAAAATCATGTGTGTTCTCTGAACTTTACAGACTTAAAGTAGAAACCAATGGAAATGTATTGGAAAAATTTCCAAATATGAGGAAATTAATAAGTAACTTTATTTTATTTGTTATTTAACTTCATAGGAAAAATAATACATGTGCTATACAAACTCAAGAAATAGAAAAAGAGAAAGTATATTTCACTTTGTTTTATGAGTTCTACATAATAAATCTAGACCAGGAAATTATAAGAAAAGAAAATTGTGAACCAACATGCATTATGATTATGAACATAATTATCTTAAAATATTAGCAAAGCAGATAGAAATTTATAAATTAAACAGAAATTTATAAAAATGTTTAATATGATGATCAGTTTGAATTTATTTCAGGGAATACAAGACTGGGTCAACATTTAAAAATTAGAAAATTCATTTTATTTTGAAACAAGTTTAAAAAAGAAAATCATATGACCTTTAAAAGAGTTTATCTTTAAAGATAATTTATCATTTATGTTTATAGAAAAATAATACATGTGCTACACAAATTCAAGAAATAAAAAAAGAGAGTATTTCACACTTTGTTTTATGAGTTATTATAATGTGTAATAAGTGTTAATAATAATGTTAAAACACATCATAAAAATTCAGTTAGTATCTATGATAAAAATTTAAAGCTATCTATGAATTAATAGAACTTAACCTGTGTCAAAGCATCTACCGATATTTCAAAGACAACATTATATGTAATTTAAAACAAAAGTACTGAATAGTTTCTGCCTAAAATTAAAAAAGGATACCTTCTATCAAAATCTTATTCAACACTGTACTGAGAGTTGGAATCTGCTCAGTAGTGAAAGAAAAATGAATATAATACATACAATTTTTTTTAAAAAGTAAAATTGTCTATATGGCAGACAATACTACTGTCAATACAAAAAATCAGAGAAAAAAAAAATATATATATATATATATTTATTTATTTATTTCCCCAGTGGTAAGACAGAATTTATTTACAGAAAAGAATACAGAAAACACTAAAGCTCCTGGTAGAGAGAGAGAACTCAAGTGGGAAGAGAAAAGCTCTCTCCGTTTCTCTCCCAGTCTTTCACCGTCTTCCCCTTTAGGCCTT
>CAUYRH010017221.1:0-18643 GCA_963574655.1 Perodicticus potto
GTCCCAGCTACTTGGGAGGCGGAGGCAAGAGACTCGCTTGAGCCCAGGAATTGGAGGTTGCTGTGAGCTGTGATGCCACAGCACTCTATCCAGGGTGACAGCTTGAGGCTCTGTCTCAAAAAAAAAAAAAAAAAGAAAAGACGGCACCTGTGGCTCAGTGAGTAGGGTGCTGGCCCCATATACCAAGGGTGGCGAGTTCAAACCCAGCCCCGGCCAAACTGCAAAATAAAATAAATAAATAAACTTCATTTAAAAAAACCCAAAAACGTCTGTGTGGAGACAGACCACCAGGGGGCAGGCTTGGAAGCAAGGAGGGCTGGGGGGTGGTGTCTGTTACCACCCCAAAGACAGTAGTACCTGGACTAGAGTGGTGGATGTGAGAGGAGGACTCTCCTTGCAATGTATCCTGAGAGGAGAAGCAATCGGCCTTGCTGCTGGAACAGATTATCCCCGGAATGTAGGAATGTACATAAGGAGCAGAGCTGGTAAAACTAGTAATGGCTAGTACCAACGCCCAGCTATTGAACTCCTAATGTGGGCCAGGAGCTTCCCCTGCATAATTTCACTTGGTTTTCACACTGAATCCTGCAAGGAGAAACTGCTCTGTCAATGGACAGTGAGCAAACGGAGGTCAGAGGGTGTGGGTGTTGTGCCCAAGGCCCCACGCCGTGTCTACCTCAGAGCTGGGATTTGAGCTTTTCAGGATATAAAGGGGGTGTCCTTCCCATAGTATCAGCTGCCCCTGGGATTTTGAAAATATTAGTATACTACCTAGCATACAGCAGGTGCTTTTGTGAAAAGTAGGTGCTTTTGCACTATTTGCAAAATATTTACTGTTAAAAGCTTCATTTCTTTATATTTGTAAATTTCTTGTGAGCACTGCACACCCACCAGAATACAATTAAAAAAAAAAAAACAGAGGGGGCAGTGCCTGTGGCTCAGTGAGTAGGGCGCTGGCCTCCTATACCAAGGGTGGCGGGGTCAAACCTGGCCTCGGCCGAATTGCAAAACAGAAAAATAGCAGGACATTGTGGCAGGCACCTGTGGTCCCAGCTACTCGGGAGGCTGAGGCAAGAGAATCGCCTAAGTCCAGGAGTTGGAGGTTGCTGTGAGCTGTGACGCCATGGCATGCACTCTACGGAGGGCGATAAAGTGAGACTTTGTCTCTACAAAAAAAACCCAGAGGCCAGGCACAGTAGCTCGGCACCTATAATCTCAGCACTCTGGGAGGCTAAGGTGGGTAGATTGCTTGATCAGGATTTGGAGACTAGCCTAAGCAAGAGCAAGACTCCGTCTCTAAAAATAACTGGGTGTTGTGGTGGGCACCTGTAGTCCCAGCTACTCAGGAGGCGGAGGCAAGAGAATCACTTGAGCCCAAGTCTGAGGTTGTTGTGAGCAATGACGCCACCACCCTCTACCAAGGGCAACAAAGTGATACTGTCTCAAAAAAAGTTAATTAAAAAAAATCCCAAACCTTACCATCACAAATGCTGTGAGCAGTGGGAACTCACATTGCTGGTGGGAATGAAAAGGGTACAGCCAATCTGGAAAACAGGAGGATAGTTTCTGATTAAGTTAGTCCTACACTTACCCTACCACCTAGTGGCCCAATTCTAGGTATTTACTCAACAGAAAAGAGAACGTGTGATCATTCAGTCTGGACATGAACATTGGTAGCTCATAGCAGTATTATTCACAATTGCCCCAAACTGGAAAGAACCCAAGTATTCTTCAGTGGGTAAATGGCGGAACAAATGGTGGTACACCCATCTGGTGGAATACTACTCAGCAACGGAAAGGAATGAACTGCTGATAGATGCAGCAAAATGGATAAATCTCAAATACGCAGTGCTGAGTAAAGGAAGCCAGGCTATGACCCACTTGCATGACATCTGGAAAAAGCAGAATTATCAGTCAGAAAACCGATCAGCGGTTGTCAGAGGCAGGGAGCAGGGCTAGGATTGACTACAAAGGGTGGCATGGGGACACCAACAGGGGATTGTGGTGGTGGTTATATGACTGCAAATTTTGATCAAAACTTACAGAACTATACTAACAAGGGTGGATTTATTGTCTGCAAATTATAATCCTATAAACTTAACCATATCAACATAAATGTTGTGGCCCCAGCATGGGAACCAGAGCCACCAGACTGTGGGGAAGTCTCCAGCTTTTTAGAAGGAAGGACATTTGGTAGTAAAAATGAGAAGCCCTTAGAGTCTTTGCTGCGTGGTGGGGCCCAAGCCCAGGACACACAGTACCATCGCCTGGGATCAAATCTAGGGAGAGGTGCTGCAAGGGGAGGTCAGGGGCCTCCTCAGTCACCTGGGCCCCGGTCTGAGTCTCAGGAGCTCTCAGGAGAAGTGCCTCAGGTGCTCCACATGTGGCTTTCTGGTGGCCCTGAGCTATGCCCTTGTCACTGTACATCTCACTGTCTCCACTCCCATTTCTGCCGAGCGCCTGCAGGCTTCTGGGCACATAGCCTCTGGCCTCTGGGAGCTCAAGTCTGTCCCTTAAAGAAGGAGGGCAGCTCAAAGGAGTCCTCCTTCCCACCCTCCTTTATTGCCCCCTTAACATGGGCAAGTGTTTTTGTTTCTTGATTATAGATGTAATACATGATGTTGAAAAAACATTCAAATTCCATAGAAGCATCTGAAAAAGAAGGGGCAAAACAGCCAAGCCACTCTAAAGTGTATCCTCTTAAAAGAAGCAGATATAAAATACCTATGTCCGTGCAGAATGGAACATTACACTGCTCAGTGGGTGGGAATGCCACCTCTTCTACCCCAAGGTGTGTGACTGCAAGCAAGTTACTTAACCATCCACACCTCCTTTTCCTCATCTGTAAAATGAGGATCAAGATATGGTATCTGTTCTTAATATTATTAAGAATTAAATGAAATAGGGAGCATATACAAGCAGAACAACTTGAGTGTGTCTCACAGATTAAAAAAAATCATTTCAATAGATTAAATGAAATAATCTCTACCAAGGCTTTAGCACAGTAGTTGGCCCACTGGGAGTTGGGTTTTTTTTTTGTTTGTTTTTGTTTTTTAAAGACAGTCTCAAACTGTCGCCCTGGGTAGAGTGCCATGGCATCTAGCTCACAGTAACCTCTAACTCTTGGGCTCAAGCAATCCTCTTGTCTCAGTTTTTCTATTTTTTAGTAGAGACGGGGTTTTGCTTTTGCTTAGGCAGGTCTTGAACTCGTGAGCTCAAGCTATCCACCTGCTCTGGCCTCCCAGACTGCAAAGATTACAGGCGTGGGCCACCGCGCCCGGCCCCCCACCATAAGTGTTTAAGAATGCTCTCTCCTGGGCGGCACCTGTGGCTCATCGAGTAGGGCGCCGGCCCCACATACCGAAGGTGGCGGGTTCAAACTCGGCCTCGGCCGAACTGCAAAACAGAAAAATAGCTGGGCGTTGTGGTGGGCGCCTGTAGTCCCAGCTACTCAGGAGGCTGAGGCAAGAGAATCGCCTAAGCCCAGGAGTTGGAGGTTGCTGTGAGCTGTGACACCACAGCACTCTACCGAGGGACTCGGTAAAGTGAGACTCTGTCTCTACAAAAAAAAAAAAAAACTCTCTCCTTCTGTAGTTATCATGCACTTATATCACAGGCATCTTCCCATTTCAGTACTTTAACATCTAAGCCAATCTTCTTTTTTTTTTTTTTGAGACAGAGCCTCAGGCTCTCACCCTGGGTAGAGTACCGTGGCATCACAGCTCACAGCAACCTCCAACTTCTGGGCTTAAGCGAGTCTCTTGCCTCCGCCTCCCAAGTAGCTGGGACTACAGGCGCCCGCCACAACGCCTGGCCATTTTTGGTTGCAGCCGTCTTTGTTGATTGGCGGGCCCAGGCTGGATTCAAACCCGCCAGCTAAGGTGTACGTGGCTGGCGCCTTAGCCCGTTGAGCCACAGGCACCAAGCCATAAAGTTGATGTCTTGTTCTTAACTATTGTTTTATTGGTTTTTTTTGCAGTTTTTGGCCGGGGCTGGGTTTGAACCCGCCACCTCCGGCAAATGGGGCCAGCGCCTTACTCTTTGAGCCACAGGTGCCACCCTATTTAAGAATCCTCCCACCTCAGCTCCCAAAGTGCCAGAATTACAGATATAAGCCACCTCGCCCAGCTCATAATTTTCTTCAATGAATCTCCTTTTGATGGATGTTTATGTACTTTCCTATTTGGGAGACGACTGTAAATGTACCGTGAACAGCTCATGGATGCATTTGGTTGTACTGGCCTATTTCCTCGGGGGTAAATTCTCAGAATTATAACTATAGGTCAAGGGTGTACAGGTAGAGTTCTGGGTGCATATAGGTAGGATGAGAAGGTGCTCATGGTTAGTATGTGGGGGTGCACAGTTATAATGTTGGGGAGCTCATTTCTAGAATGCTGGGTACACAGGGCTCAGTCCTTGAACCCCTTCTTTTGTCTCATTCACCCTTTAAAATCCCATCTGTAGGATGACAGCCTTGGCCCAGACCTGCTCCCTGAGCTCAGCCTCCCATCCGCTGCCACTGTGTCTCATCCACACCAGAGCTGCCGATGTTTGCTGCAGCACGCTCCGTCCACCACCTTCTCACTGGGTTAGTGACAGCTCCATCCTCCACGAGCTCCAGTCAGAGACCTTGGTGTCATCTGTGGCCCTCTGAAAGGGGATCTTATCCACTCTAACTTCAGAAAAAATTCAGACTCCTTCACTGTCTCCCTCCTGGTCCAAGTGTTTCAGCCAGCACCTCTCTCACCTGGTCCGTTGCCTCTGCCCGCACCTCCTTTATGTTTTAGCAAGCAGCTACAGGAAGCCTGTTCAGACCCCAGCTCACTCACAGCCCTTAGAAGGTCTCCATATCTCATCTCTGCCTTTTCTGTCCCTGCTCTCAGTGATGTCCTGACATCCCCACCCAGTCTCCCCACTGGCAGTCTGCTCCAACCACACTGACCTCCCCACTGTCTTTGCATGCAGTAGGCGTGGTGTATGCAAACACTCGCTGTCCCCTCCACCTGGAATGCTCTTTCAGCATGACTGCCTGCCTCCCTTACTTCTTTCATCGAGGTTGTTTTCGAATATCCACAGCCTTCCACCAGGGTGACCAGGTGTCCCAGTTTGCCTCATGTGGAGAGGCTTCCAGGTGCTTAAGATTTTGGTTTTAAATCCAGGAATGTACAGTTGGTTGGGCACCCCATTTAAGCACTTGTCACAGATGATGTATTCTATATTTTACCTACTTATTTTGTTGATTGTCTCCCTGCCCAGGATGTAAACTCCACAAGGGCAGAAACTTTTGTCTCATTAACCGCTGTATCCCTAGTGCAGGGACCACATCTGCCTCCTAGAAGAAGCTCCTTATTTGCTGAAAGAATGAACTCATGGCCAGCCTGGTCCCCTGAAAAGATTTTACCAATGAGGTTTTTTGGGCTTTTAAAAACATGCTACATGGCCAGGGGGCGTGGTGCACGCCTGTAATCCTAGCACTCTGAGAGGCTGAGGTGGAAGGATCACCTGAGCTCGGGAGTTCTGTACCAGCCTAAGCAAGACCCAGACCCCGTCTCTACTAAAAATAGAAAAACTAGCATTGTGGGGCATTGTGGCGACGCCTGTAGTCCCAGCTACTCGGGAGGCTGAGGCAGGAGGATCGTTTAAGCCCGAGTGTTTGAGGTTGCTGTGAGCTATGATGAGGGCACGGCACTGTAGCCTGGGCTACAGAGGGAATTTGTCTCCAAAAAAAAAAAAAAAAAAAACAAAACCCAGAAAAACAAACAAAAAACTCCCCATCCTACAGGAGGGAAGTCACCTCAGATTAGAGGCAGGCAAACTGCTAGGCCTGCAAGGGGACAAAGATCTAAGACTCGTTGAGTTTTCCTCCTTTGAGAACAGAGCCCAGAAATGGCTGGGCCTGCTGGGAATAGCTGAGGGTGTCGGGGCCCAGGCTGGGGCCACTGGATGTGACCTGCTTACCACTGTCACCCTGGTGGTCTCTTAGGAAAATGTAGCACCACCCACCAGTGGGTTACAGGAGTTCCACCCATCCCCTTCCTCTCACCTTTCCTAACTTTCCTCCTCCTTTTCCTCTCCTTCTTCCCCTGCCTCCCCACCTGGCTTATTGTCCTGTGACCTGAGACCTTAGCCCCCTGTCCGGGGCGATGGTGCTGACCAGGAGGTGCTAACCAGGCCCACCACTCTCTCCTCCCCTTAGGACACGTGGGCTCCTAAATGGCTGGAGCAGACTGCCAGCGGGGAGACTGGCTGGGGACGTCAGGACATCGGTGAGAGCAGGGACAGAAAAGGCAGAGATGCGATATGGAGGCCTTCTAAGGGCTGTGAGTGAGCTGGGGTCTGAACAGGCTTCCTCTAGCTTTACCTACTTATTTTGTTGATTGTCTCCCCCCAGAGGATGTAAACTCCACAAGTTCTGGCATCAACTAGCTGTGTAACCTTCAGCCAATTACTAAACCTCTCTGAGTCAAGGCCCTCATCTGGAAAATGGAGACTATAACTCTTGAGGGTAAAATGAGATAATCCACATAAAATACCTTGCACAGTGCCTGGCCCAGCTGACATTTATTATTTACTGTTATTATTATATATCTGGCACTTGTTAGGGGCGCAAACATTGGTTGTTTGCTTTTATTTCTTCTTCATACCAGATACTCCAGACTACTTAGATTCATGTGAATACTCTTAAAAAATACTCAGACTAGGGCAATGCCTGGGGCTCAGTGGGTAGGGCACCAGCCCCTTATACTGAGGGTGGCGAGTTTGAACCTGGCCCCGGCCAAACTGCAAAAAAAAAAATAAAAAATAGCTGGGCGTTGTGGTGGGCACCTGTAGTCCTGGCTACTCGAGAGGCTAAAGCAAGAGAATCACCTAAGCCCAGGAGTTGGAGGTTGCTGTGAGCTGTGATGCCACAGCACTCTATTGAGGGCAATAAAGTGAGACTCTGTCTCTAAAAAAAAAAAAAAATACTCAGACTAAACTAAATTAAATCAAAAACCTTTGATGGTATTTCAATATAGGCATTGGTAATTTTTAATTTTAAAACTAATTTATGTATATGTTCTCCATCTGCATATTTTAAAGTTCTCCAAGTGATACTAATGAGCAGGCTGAGAACCACACTGGATGACCAACAACCCTGGGCTACCTGGGACTGTCCTAGTTTTAGCACTAAAAGTCCCTTAGCCCAGGAGGACCCTGGGCAAACTGGGATACTTGGTTGTCCCCTTCCCAAAAAGGAACAGACTCATATTTTCTGAATCCCCAATCGGGACATATGGTTTGGGCACAAGTGACTGGAACTGATTCTGTGAAAGCACAGCTTGGAGTGTCAAGTCAATAAGAACTCAGGGTCAGGCTGTGATAGGTGCCAAGAGGTGGGCAGGGGAGCGGCTGGCTGTGGTTCAATCAGACAGGTCCCCATCATGGGTCTTCTCGGGGCTCCAGCCACTGGCCGCCCTTTCCATGGCCTTTACCCAGCGATCCCTCAGCTCCTCGGTCTCAGCCTTGAAGGTGTAGAGCTGGCCTGACTGCTGCAGCTGGAAGACTCGGGCGTCCCCCTGGGTCCCAGTAGTTACCTGGTAGCCCAGCAAGGGGATGGAGGTGTGAGCCCGCGTGTCCTAAGGGGAGGAGAGAGTGGTGGGCCGCTGTCCTCCTGGTCAGCACCACCGCCCCGGAAAGCCATCGTGAAGGTAACAGTCACATGCTACCACTCACACTCCAGCCATCATGAAGGTAACAGTCACATGCTACCACTCACACTCCAAACCTTCACGAAAAGGGGTGAGCTGGCAGGAAGACATCGAGGAAGGAGTGAACTGGTCATTCCTGAGGTTAAAGCAGTTGTGACATGGAGTCTAGGCTCAACACTTAAAAACTCCCTATCCCACGTGTGACTCAAGGGTACCAAGTCCTCATGGGGCTTCAGTTTCCTTATCTGACATATGGGGCCAATGATACTCCCTTCCTAACACCTCTTATGGGAAGGCTGAGACCTGGGCAGGGCAGGGCCTTACCTGAGGGGCAGCATAGACATAGAGCACAAGGGGGTCATCCCGAGGGATCACACACCAGCCTCGGGGGCCGCTCTTCCCGCACTTGTCCCCAGCCAGCTGTAGGAAGCTGCACATCAGGTTTCGGTCAGGCCCCGCTGAGGACCCTTTCTAAAACCAGAAGGAGGGACTGTCAGGGAACAGAGCACCCATCAAGCATCAGACATTGGCCTGGGGCCTCAACAATCACCATTTCTAATCTTGCAGCAATACTGTCAGGTGGAGTTATTTGTCCCCGAGGCTCAGACGTCCCATCCTGTGCCTGTCGCTGGCCACAGGCAGTGCTGCAGTCAGACCCCAGCCAGCCTGTTGTACCCACAGGGAGGGCTAGCACCAGGGAGTTCCTCCAGGAACAGAAAGGGGTGACAAGGGGCCAACCATTGCCAGGAGCAGTCTGTGTTGCCTAGTGGTCAGGATGGGCTTGGGCAGGGACTGGGCCTAGAAGGATGGGGAGGATTGGAAAGGGACCATGTCTGTGGAAAGAAACCAACTTGAACCTGGGATCTTCTCTCAGCTCCCAGGGCCAGTGAGATATCAACCTGGCCTTCGTGACAGGGAGGCAGCAGGGTTTTGGTAATCGATGCTGGGCTGGTTGACATGGTATCTGTGGTGCAAAGCTGAACACAGCTGACATCCCATCAGGGAGCAGCTCAGTAAGGCCTCAAGGGTAACAGAAAGAACATCTGTGTTGAGATCAGAGAGCCGGCTCCTAACTTGCTGTGTGGTCTTGGGCAGGTCACTTCTCTGGGCCTCAGTCTCTATGGGCTGGGACCAGCTGGCCCTGAAGTCCCTTCTAGTTAGAATGGAGTCTCCAATCTGCCTGGCCTGGAGCCTCAGTATCCCCATTTGTAAAGTGGAATCAGTGACACCGGCTCTCTTCACCTCCTGGGACTTCTGGGGCAGGGCATGGGAATATGAACAGGAAGCATCCCGAGGAGCCACACTATTATCAGATGGGGATGGAGAGGAGGGCAGAAAAGCCTAGAAAACAGCCTGCCGCCAAAAGTTGCTTCTGTTTGCCCAGCACTGTCTGGACAGAGGGGAAGAGGCTGGAGTCTGTGGGTAGAAAGAGAAGGAGGGAGCAGGAGCTGTGTGACCACAGCTTCCTCGGCACCCCGCAGGTGGTGATCTCACGTACTCACTGAACAGAAGGGTGAATCATGGCCATGGGGAAGGCACCCTCACCTCCAGGATGCCTCGCCTCTTGTCGTCCTTGTCCTCGGGGAGCACGTTTCCGGTGAGAAAGGTGTAGCAGGCACAGCAGACTCGGTTGGGTCTGTTGTCATCATATTTCAGCTGTGCCCGGTAGTCGGAGCACTTGGCACATACAACCTGACGGAGGGGACACAGGAGGGGCTTGGGCCTGAAATGAAGTGTAAGAGAGCCCTCTGCCTTGGCCAGGAGGTGGGGGTGTGAGAGCAACCAGGGGCAGGAGGCAGGAAAAGAAACCTTTGAGAGTGGAATGGATATCGTGTGGGGCTGTTCCCCACACTGGCAGAGGCCTACCTGCGGAGGCTAGGGTGACAGGGCCCACTGCCAGGCCCTTAACGTTTCTCCTCTCCAGATGTCCCTCTCAGGAAGGCAGCTGTGAACCCTGGGGGCTTGCCCTTCTAAGATCTCTGGCATCAAATTAATTTTCTTTTGAGACAGAGCCTCAAGCTGTCACCCTGGATAGAGTGCTGTGGCATCACAGCTCACAGCAACCTCCAACTCCTGGGCTCAAGCGAGTCTCCTGCCTCTGCTTCCCAAGTAGCTGGGACCACAGGTGCCCGCCACAACGCCTGGCCATTTTTTGGTTGCAGCTGTCATTGTTGTTTGGCGGGCCCGGGCTGGATTCGAACCCACCAGCTCAGGTGTACATGGCTGGTGCCTTAGCCCATTGAGCCACAGGTGCTGAGCCATCGGATTCATTTTTTAAGTGCTTTCCCTTTTCCCATCTCACCTGACTCTCCCAACGTCTCCTCCAGGTAAGCCACCTGCCACCAGGGCCACGCATCTCCCTGGCAGACAGGCCTTCCACAGCAGGGCAAGTCTTTAACGTCTCATAGTTTAGCTTTAGGATTCATGCAAAGTTTGCATTATGCTCCATCATAGAGTCAAGTGTTTCTATTTTTTTTTTTTTTTGAGACAGAGTCTCACTATGTTACCCTCAGTAGAGTGCTATGGCATCACAGCTCACAGCAACCTCAAACTCTAGGGCTTAAGCAATTCTCTTGCCTCAGCCTCCCAAGTAGCTGGGACTCCAGGCACCCGCCACAACACCCAGCTATTTTTTTGTTGTAGTTGTCATTATTGTTTAGCAGGCCTGGGCTGGGTTCAAACCTGCCAGCTCCGGTGTATGTGGCCAGCACCCTAACCACTAAGCTATGGGCGCCGAGCCTAAGTGTATTCTAATAGGAAAGTAATAGGCTAATTGTTTTTGCCAGAAAGACCCAGAGCAGGGCCCACCTCCAGCCCACCACGGAGAGGCCCCATGTGGATCATGCTGGGGAGGCTGAGTAAAAGCAGCCCAGGAAGATTTGGAGAAACATGGGGTGCTGCAAGATGTGACTTCTGAAAGACTGGGGTGTCCCGGGGAGCCAGGATGTGGGCTTGGATATGGAGGGCCAAAGTAAGGGGTGGAATTTATGAAGCAGTGCCAGCTCTCTGGGGGCTTGTCTATGCACCCAGCGCGGTGCATCGCCTGGGAGGGACCTGAAGAAGCTGACCTGGGCCTGCCCCACCCTCCCAAGGATTCCCGTCTGGCAGGCAGGAGAGACAGAAACTGGCACCTGAATCCCCGAGAGGATGACTCAGGGGTTCACCAAGCCCTGAGTCTGCACAGGCGCAAGAGGCCACACTGTCGGGACCAGTGCACCTCACACAGCCCCACACGGGGCTTCCACTACCTTTTCCTTTTTTCTTGAGAGATTTAAACTTTTAAATATAATTAGCATTTGTTTTCTCTCCTACCAACTTTTTACTTTGAAAAATGTCAAACTGCAAACAAGTTGAAAGAATAACACAATGATGCCACATACCAAATCTACCACTTGTTACTATTTTTGCCACATTTGCTTTATCTCTTTATGTATATACATATTATTTTCTTTTCTTTTTTAATAATTTGAGTAAAAATTACAGTCATCATGATGCCTCACCCTTAAAGACGTAGCTGGTAACTCCTAAGGGCAAGGACATTCTTCTTCTACCAATGGCATGGTCACACTTGGGGAAATTTAACATCAATGCAATATTATCAACTCATGGCTCATGATCAAATTTCCTTCCCCTAGTGGTCCCAATAACTACCTTGGTAGCTTTTCCTCCCCCATCCAGAATCCAAGCAAGAATCATACATTTCATTTAGTTGTCAGAGTACTTTATATAGTAGGAAGGCAGATACTTGGGAGTTGCTATTCTTTGTGCCTCTTTGAATTTTTTTGCTACTGCAAATAATCTTTGAGAAACTACTTGCAAAGTTAGTTGCAAGTGTGAATCAGTTCAGCTCTTATTCACAGATGTGCATCGCCAGGAACAGTAGCTAATCCCTTTCTATCTGGCTTTGGGATGTAACTCATCACTTAACACCTGAATGTAGGTGTGTCCCAGTCCTAGAAACTTAGTTTGTGTCCTGATTGCAATTTTACACATTGGGGACACCTCCCTAACTGGCCCCAACCTGTCCAGCTGGACACTTCCTGCCCCCTGGAGGTTATTAAAGACTAAGGTTGCAAAGGGTTTCTCTGTTTGCAGAGTGAATGGAGTGGGGTGTGGTGTCAGTAGAAAACAGCTCAAGTCTAGCAGATGCAGAATTGCAAAGCAAAGCAAGAATCAGGCCTGTGAATCCTAGCACTCTGGGAGGCTGAGGCAGGTCGATTGCTTGAGGTAAGGAGCTGGAGACCAGCCTGAGCAAGAGTGAGATCCTCATCTCTACTAAAAACAGAAAAATTAGCCAGGTGTTCTGGTGGGTTCCTATAGTCCCAGCTACTCGAAAGGCTGAAGCAAGATCACCTGAGCCCAAGAGTTTGAGTTTGCTGTGAGTTATGATGATGCCAGGGCACTCTAGCCAGGGCAACAAAGTGAGGCTCTGTCTCGGAAAAAAAGAAAAAAGAAAAGAAAAGAAAAAGAAAAAAACAAAAAGGGTCGGGCACAGTTGAGCCTGTAATCCTAGCATTCTGGGAGGCTGAGGCAGGTGGATTGCTTGAGCTCAGGAGTCCAAGACCAGCCTGAGTAAAAGTGAGACCCCCATCTCTAAAAATTGCTGGGCATTGTGGTGGACACCTGTAGTCCCAGCTACTTGGGGGACTGAGGCAAGAGGATCACTTGAGCCCAGGAGTTTGAAATTGCTGTGAACTATGATGCCACATCACTCTACCAAGGGTGACAAAGTGAGACTTTGTCTAAAAAAGTCCAAAAAACAAAAAGGTAAAGCAAGATCTGCCTCTAATAAGCAGGCTTGGGCTGATGAGAAGGAAAAGGGGAGTGGGCACTGTTACTCCTCTATAAGCTCACTGGTGGCTCAGTCTTGCTAGGTGAGCACTGCCTGAGTTTTTGGAGGGATGGGAGGAGAAGGGAAGGGAAGGAGGGGAGGGAGAGAGGGTTTTTACGTTGAATCCTCACTGCCACCCTGGAGGTAAGCATTATAATCTCCATGGCATAGAGGAGGAAACTGAAGCCTGAACCAGGCAGATAGAGTTAGTGACAGAACCATCAGGTGCCTGGGTGCTAAGTACATGCCTGTCAGCCCAGGCGGGTCAAGAAAACAGGATGGTAAGGGTAGGTGGGTCAGCATGTAATGGGCCTGGGTCTGCTGAAATAGTGGTGCAAGGCCTGACAGGGCTGTGGGGTTTGGCCTTCCCTACCCTGGAACTGGAAACTATTTCATAGCTCTGTGTGGAGTCTTGGGAAATGGTGGTATGAAAGCAGGTGAATTAATAGAGTTAGCTTCAGGGGATGTGTTCTGCAAGTTATTTAACCTTTCTGAGCCTCGTTTTTCCATCTGTAAAATGGGAAAATGGCACCCCCTGCTTCAGAGCTGTGCTATTGGGTTGCACCTGGATGACGTAGGCAGAGCTGGCCAGGAGGGAGAGAGCAAGGCCTCAGCTGGGGTTGGGGGGCAGAGGCCTCTGTAGGACAGGTGGAGGCAGGGGTGCTGGTGAAAGTACTCACGTAGCCGCAGGCCCTGCAATGGTGGCGCCGGCGTGTCAGGGCATTGAAGGGCTCCTGGCAGCGCATGCACATGGTCACCATCTTGTCCCGGACCCACTGTGGTGCCCGGAGGCCCAGCTCCTCAGACTTCAGCTGTGGGATGAGGGGAGTTGAACAGGTGTGGACACCTCATAACCTTTCCTCATTCTCCGAGACCCCTGGCCTCTGCCCACCTGCTCATGGCAGAGATTCTGTGTCTTGGGTTCCCAGGGACTTCCACACAGAGCTGACCAAACGGACAAAGACCTATGATAGGTTAGTTACCACCATGCATTACTCCTATTTTGCAGGTGAGGAAGTGAAGTCCTGAAAGGTCAAGTGACTCAGCCAAGTCAGATAAGACATTCTTCCTAAGCTCCACTCCCACCCACCTTCCACACCTTCCTTGTTTTGGTTTTTTTTTTTTAGAGAGATAGGGACCTCTATCACCCAGGCTAGAGTGCAGTGGTGCCATCATCCTAGCACATTGTGGCCTCAAACTCCTGGGTTCAAGCCATCCTCCTGCCTCAGCCTCTCAAGTAGGTGGGACTACAAGTGCCCACCACACCTGGCTAAGTTTTATATATATATTTTTTAGAGATAGGGTCTCACTATGTTGCCCAGTCTAGTCTCAAACTCCTCCTGGCTTCAAGTGATCCTCCTATCTTCACCTCCCGAAGCGCTAGGATTACTGGCATGAGCCACCACACGCAGCCCACTTTCCCTTAATCTTGTATGTCTCAGATACTTTCAAACTCAAAAACCTGCAGCTGGAGTTTATATATCATAGATGTGAAATCCTTCCCCATGATAGCTGCATATAGAGGCTCCCAAAGGAAGTTTTACTCATGGAAAAATATTTGGCACTCAGCAAGTTGATGTTGGGGTGGGAGGGCTTTCCCTAGTTCCTTAAAGTTACTCATGGTGGGTGACACTCCCTGTCCCTCCAAGCAGGCCTGGGTAGAAAACACTGTTTGGGCTGGAGGCTCTATTTACCTCCTGTTCCTGGGTGTCTCCCTCAGGCCCCTGGCCCGCAGCCTTGAAGGTTTCATTCCGCCTCTCGATTTGGTCAATGGCTGCTTGGCAGGACTGGGGTGGAGGGAGCAAGGAGGGTTGGGAGGCTTGCAGGGTAGGAGGGAGGGCGTGCCCATGTGTCCTTCCATCCACACATTCAACAAACATTGCTCAAAGCCTCCTGGTTGCCAGGCTCTGGAGTCTAAGCACACATAGGCTGTCTGAAACTATTAGACTCAGATTGCAGATATAAAAACTGAGGCTCAGAGAGGTTAAGTGATCTGCTGCAGGCTGCCCAGCTAGGCAGTCAGAGGCAACAAGATTTGAACCCAGCACTTCAAACTACCACAGAGAAACTCCGGAGGAAGAGCAGAGAGCAACTGGGCATGCTCAACTTTGCACACACAGAGGCACATGTGCCCACTCACATGCAAACACACCCCTCACTGTCGTCAGCCTGGGAGGCCTGGAGCCTTCGCATACCTGCATCCAGGAAATCATTTCCTCCCGGGACCTGCTCAGAAAGTTAACACAGGTGTTGAGTAGAGCGACCCCTCCCAGTTTCCCGCCCTTCCCAGCCCCTATGTCCCTTACCGGGCTTGCAGCTCCAGGGTGCGCTGCTTCCCGGACACCAGGAAGGAGTTGGGGAACTCGGCGTCAGTCAGCTCCCGCACCTGCAAGAGGAACGAGGGAGGCCACCGGTTCGGACTTGTCAGACCCTCCTCAGGCACAGCACCATGGAGTGCAGGGAGGTACATTGCCCCCAAGGGACAATACAAATTTAAGGGACAGGGATGGGCGCTTGCTCACCACCTCCCTAATTCTGTAGAGCCAGACAAGTGTGCCTGCAACTGGGCCTCGTGTTCTAAGCAAACGAGACTTACAGTTCCTGACAATGGATTCACCAAAAATGGAAACTGGATTTCAAAACTGGATGAGAATATGAAGGCTCATTGTACCATTTTCTTGAATTAAAAATGCCCTTAATAAAAAGTGAAGGAAATAATCTTCGCAGCAATTTTGGCAAGTAGATAATACCTTCTTTACTTAGGAGATGAGAAATGGAGGCTCAGAGAGGGCAAAAGACCTGCCTGAGGTCACACAGCATCAAAAGGGCAGAATAAGGATTCCAACTCAGATTTTCAGCCCTAAGTGTAAGGTGGAAGAACATTTATTTTCATCCCACCCCCAGAGTCCTATAAGCACAGACCTCTTCCAGGCAGTGTGGAGAGAGATTTGCCAAGGGAACCTCAGTTACAGATTTAGAGCTCAAGAGTCTCTGTGCAAGGGAACTTTGTTGCCATTGAATCCATCTGACACTGGAGCTCCTCTGCTGTTCCCCTGCCATGTGGTGGCCAGGCCTTGGCAAGTTTTCAGGGCTGTCCACCACACTCCAGAGAGTGCTAAGCGTGAGTACACCCTGCTGCAGGTCCAGCCTAGACCATGGCTCCACAGACTGGTCTTTCCCTCTAGAAGGGGCCCGATGTGATTCGGACTCAACATCCTTGGCAATGGGGAGAATTCTCTGGTTTACAAATTAAAGAGGTCATGTGAAAAGAAGTGTCTGGGGAAAGCCACCCAGAAGCTGTGCACAAAGGACGAAGGGGGCTAAAGGGACAAACTTGTAGCCCAAAGGCCCGTTAGGAAGCGATGCCAGAAATGGCCCAGGCTTACCTCTGAATGCACTGGAGAGAGAGTGAAGAGGTTTCCAACTGGGTCAGGGGAAGAGAGAGGGAAAAGAAGGCAGAAACCCAAGGTTTACAGTCCAGAAGGAGGAAGAAATATGATGCTTTTGACAGAAAAAGGGGAACTGGAGGGAGCTCCTGACCTGAGGGTCCAAGATGCCCCCGCAATGTTCCCACAGAGGCCTCTAGCTCCCCATTAGGTTACAAGAGGACGATGTCCCAAGTCCTGCCATGCCAAGTCTCAACTACTTTCCTCAGGTCTGAGTCAATTCAGTCCCCTGCTAGTCCATATCGTGCCTTTGTGCTAATTAGAAAAGGACACCCTTCCTCAAAACACTTTACTGACATCTGTTGGCAAACTGGCATAATATCCAGATTTTGTTGGAACAAGACATTTGACTGCCATCTGCCGGACAATTCTAACTATAAATATACAATCCATAATTATGCTAATCTGCAGTCTGCTGTAGATAGTACCCTTTTACATGAAGTATCCTTGTGTAGTGCACACCCAGCACAGCTGTACATGGAGCCCCTGGCTGTGTATGCCTGCACTCCTTTCCCCTTCCCAGACTGCCCCTGTGCAGGATGGCAAAACAATAAGACCAATTCAGACCTTAAGCAGAATCAGCTGCTGCGAACTAGGCCTCCCTGATACCCAGGAAGGAGGATGAGGGTCTTAGGCCAGTGGGAATCATCATGGTGGCCGAAGGTCAGACCTGCTACCAAACATCAAACTAAGAAAACTGTTCCTACACAGACCAGGGTAAGCTGTGCACTTGCCAAGCTGGTGCAATCCAGGAGAGGGTGCTGTGTGGCCATAGGAGTGTCAGACACATTCCCCGGGACTGGAAGAGGCCAAACGTCTGACACCCTCAGGCTCATGTTTTCTCTTTATGACTCTGTTTACGTCTCTGGATTTCTTAGCTTTTCCATCTGTCGATCTCTTCCTCTTTTTCTATGCCTGGGTCTCTGACAGTACTTTGACAGGGCTACTTGTCACCATTTCTTGTAGCTCTCTATAAATCCGCCTTTCTCAGTCTCACCCACTAAGGACTCCAAACATACAAACCTGCACAACTCTGGCCTAGAAGACATTCTGGCCACTTCAAGGTAGAAAGCAAGATGCCTCAGTGCGGGAGGGATCTGTACCCCTAAAAGACCTCAGTCATCTCAGATTTGGGGGGTGGGCTGTGAACCCCCAGAAGATGCCTTGGTCCTCCCCATTAGCATTCATCACCCCCAGGCTAAGCCCAAATGCCAGGCAACTACAGTCAAGAGCAGGGGCAAGGCTCTCCTGCTAGGGTCTCTCAGAGACCCAGGGGCTCACCTCCTGCCTGCAGCTCCCTCATGGGGCTGATGGGGGTGTGGCATGGGGAGAGAGGGGTTGCAAAGATAGGCTAGACCAGAACTCTGCTGCTTCCAGCCCCAGCCCTAAGGACACACCAGGACTCAGGAGCTTTCAGAGAGGATAGTCAAGAAGGTTCTCCTGCCATTTCCCCCACCATGCCTGAATTCCCCCATAAGCTTTATCCCTCTGGGCTGAAGTCTTAGATGACATGGCGTGATATTCGATACGGGGCTCTAGACTCTGTGCACCTGAGTCTAAATCCTGGTTCAGTTGCTCAGAACAGGATTTGCATGTGAACTCCATGCAAATTACTAAGCTAGAGAGGCTTTCCAGGGCCTTGGTTTTCTTATTTTTTTAAAAAATGGGATTAACTAGAGATATACAGGGTCTGATAATGAAGTTTGCAAACTCATCCTATTAAAAGTGCTACATATATCATTGCTGAATATCACTACAGTCACCTTTGAAGTACTCCTGGTTGGAATCTATTCACCAACACTAGGGCCTAGTCCACACTTCAGAGCAATTTTGGGACTCTTTTTCTGGAATGGTCGTCAGAGCTGTCATCATACAGCACACAAAAACACACAATAATGAACACAAGTTAGCAAGACACCGCCATACGTCCACACAAACACAGCGTTAAGACACTGATATGCCAAGGTTATGGAACTTCACTGAGTTATTTGTACAGTGCTGCCAGTGTAAGTGCACGGTGGCAAGTTCATGAACTTAACTGTTAGACTTCATATGATGACAGCTCTGATGGTCATTCTAGGAAAAACGTTCCAAAATTGCTTTGAAGGGTGGACTAGGTTCTCGAGTTGGTGAATAGCTTTCGAAGGGGAGTACTTTGAAGATGACTATAGTGAAATCTGACAATGAGATATGTAGCACTTTTTCTAGGATGAGTTTGAGAACTTAATCGTCAGACCTCATACTCACACACAGCAAAACAGTACAAGGTTATTCACGGCAATCTCATTTGCATCAGCTGACAACAGAAAACAATCCAAATAGCCCTCAGCAGAGGACTCAGCTGAATCAATTACAGTAACATCCACACAGTGGATATTCTGAAACTATGTAAAAGGATGTGACATTCTAAAGTGCATATCTCCAAAACTTGTAGTTAGTTTAAAAAGCAAAGTGCAGGCTCGGTGCCTGTGACTCAACGGACTAAGGCACCAGCCACGTACACCTGAGCTGGCGGGTTTGAATCCAACCCCGGGCCCGCCAAACAACAATGACGGCTGCAACCAAAAAATGGCCGGGCGTTGTGGCGGGCACCTGTAGTCCAGCTACTTGGGAGGCGGAGGCAAGAGACTTGCTTGAGCCCAGGAATTGGAGGTTGCTGTGAGCTGTGATGCCACAGC
>CAUYRH010017222.1:0-27785 GCA_963574655.1 Perodicticus potto
AAAACACCAGATTTCTTACATCTTATTTGCTTGATAGAATCCTATAGTCTCTTGAAAGAAAAATTTGTATTTATGGTGCTCAATCTATTATTTATATTTAACCAGTAGAAGTTATAATTATAAAATAATTTAAATCTGCATCTAAACAGTTGTATGACTACTCAGTCCCCATAATATATTGTTACCCATCATCCTTATTTCCCTCTACCCCATCCCAGTTCATCTTGTAGACAAAATATTCATAAAATATCAATGACTAGAATGGTTTTATTAGTTTTCTAGTCACTTTATTTCCAGGTAGTAGACATATTTCATCCTGGATATATAATTTGGTCATTTTAAATGTGGGAAAAAGAAAGACAATGACCTCCATGAGGATTTAGGTATTAAATTAAGAACAGGCAGATTAAAACACACACGTACACACGTTTACATTAACACCAGCTGTTAATTTAAAAATGTTGGATGTTATTTGTTTCTGGGGAAGCAGCCTTTAATGGTGAGCCGAATCCCATTCCCTTTTTTTCCCCAGTAGTTAAACCAAGCTAAATCTGAGCTAAGCAAGCTCCTGTGCCCAATATCGCATTCTTTTAACTGGTAATAAAGAACCTTGCTGACCTGACAGGTTGTCACAGCAATTATTCACAGGAAGTTCGGTAGCAGTTGTATCTGTCAGCCCATGTAGTATTGAATATTTTAACTGGCAGTCTTCCAAGACTGAACATTAATCTTACCATCTCCTATTACAGTCCCTAATCAAGATATTCCAGGGGTGATTGCACTAACATTGTTTGAAGACTACATCTACTGGACTGATGGGAAAACCAAGTCACTCAGCCGTGCCCATAAAACATCGGGAACAGACAGACTCTCACTGATTAACTCATGGCATGCCATCACAGATATCCAGGTGTATCATTCTTATAGACAACCTGATGGTAATTATTCTTTCCATGATTTCCATAAATGCATTAACATCTTTCAGTAACATCCCATTTTTGATTCCTTCAAGGTTAAGTGTAATGTTATTTTTGAAAGGATACCAGATTTCACAATGTAGTATCATTTTATAGAAAAATTCACTTGATATCAAGTATTACTATTAAGGAATATGATTAGAAGCTCAATAATAGCACAGAGAATTATTGATTTGTTTGAATCATATTAAGCTAAAAGGACAATAATAAATGTAGTCAGGGAAATGAAGATTGCATTCTTGAAATAATTTGTTTATAAAATAGTTACAGGATTCTTAAGTTTCTGGAATCCTGGGTAGAATGAATAATTTTTAAGTAGCTCTAGGGTTCTAATAATGACAAATACATCAAATTTGCTTAAATATATGTCTAATAGGAATTCTATCAGGCCTTGCAAAATAAAGGATTGATCATCTTGCTAAAAAACTCTATCTGGCCTATGAAGCAAAGTCATTGCCCTAGTAGTTGTAGATCATTGTTTCCTTATTTTATTTAACATTTATGTTTTTGAACATATGTATTGTCTTCATCCAAAATGTTTCTATTCTCTATTTTTCTGATGGACAGTTTTCCTACTAAAATACTTGTTTTTATAGAAAGTGCACTCTTAAAATTATTTAATGGTAAAATGAATGTCATTGGGTAATGAATACCATGTGTGGTTAATAAAAATTATATTTATAATCTTAATGAGCTTTTGATTGCAAAGTTTTACTCAAATACAAGTTCTAAAGCTTAAATGTCCTATGTCTAATCCCATGTTAAATTATTAGTCATGATTATCTTATTTTGTTATTGTTGTTTCTTTCTCTTCTGTAGTCTCCAAACATTTCTGCATGATAAATAATGGTGGTTGCAGTCATTTATGCCTTTTAGCCCCCAGAAAGACCCATACCTGTGCGTGTCCCACCAACTTCTATCTTGCAGCTGATAACAGGACTTGCTTATCCAATTGCACAGCCAGTCAGGTGAGTGGAGGTCTGGAAATCATCTCCTGGGATGTATGAGCAAGTTGTTAGAAAAGTTTTGCTTGAGTTTGTTTATGTTTGTTTAGCATGACATAGAATGAATATTTGATCCATTGTAAAGCAATTTTTTTATAAAATAAAATGTTTATTAATATTTTAAAAATTATACTGAAAGATATTTTCTCTTCAATCTCCTTGCATTAAACTGGCTCACTTGAGGCCAATATTTTAGTTACCTGAAGAATTTAAACTGGCTCACTTGAGGCCAATATTTTAGTTACCTGAAGAATTTAGTTTTTACTTTTTTTCTTGACTACTTGAACATATTGTTATGTGCAGATTCATATGGGACCTTCAGGACTAAGAAATACAAACAGAGGACAAAAAGGAAACAAAACGAAAACTATTCTTATGCAAATTCACACAAAATAATGCTTCAAATACTAAGTAGGCATAACAGCAGCAATAGAAGAGATTTTATGTATCTAATGAGGGCAAGATGATTGAGGCATTGGTAGACAAAGGTAGGTGGAGTTAAAACGGTGCAAGAAATTTTCCTAGCTAATCTGCTCTGTGTCATTGCCTCTTTCATTTCTCAGAGCCAGTGATTTGTACAAGATAATTGGATGGAGAGTAATTCTCTAGATACTATTTTATTAAAACATTATATGATGAAGGTAATATCCTTCTGAAATCTCTTTTTCTTTCAAATTTAATTATTTTCAATGAGGATATCCCAGAAATTAAATTTTATACTAAAATGATAGTTGTGTGGACTTGATTTTGTTCTTTTCAAATTTTGAACAGTCATATGGCTTTATAAAACTAGACTATGTGATATTTGACTCATTATCTTTTTTGATTTAAGATAAAATTGTCAAAGAAACTATGTTTTTTTGAAAAAATGACTAAATTTATTTTTAGAATTCTGTGTTTTGAATTTGCTGGTATTCCAGTTACTTGCAGTGACTTCATGGCAAGAAACTAAATTTCTCTTTGAGTGTGTTTATCTTCAAAATGGAGAAGGTAATATTATTGCAGCCTGTCTCTCAGATTAGACCTATTAGTCTCATGAAAGAATTATATAAATAAAAGAGATAGGCCCTGGCCAAAAACTGCAAAAAAAAAAAAAAAAAAAAAGAGAGATATAGAGAGAGATCGGATCTTTTCCCAGGGTGTGCATATGTGAAAAGGCTAGGAGCCACTCTAAAGCCAGGCTCACTGAGATTCTAAACCTGTCTCTCCTTTGAACTGGCTGCATTACTAAACTTTTTGGTGCCCCACCTTTCTTCTCCTTTAAATGAAATGAAATATTTCCAGGCTATTTCACAAAGAATAAGTGGGAAACGTTTCTGGTGTGTGGTAGATGTTATTTTTACCCCTGCTTGTAGTGCTACTGGAATATGCTTTAAAAGAAAATGTGTGCAGTTAGGGTGAGCTGCCATCAGGAGGTTCTGACCTCTAGTTGAAAGCAAAGCCATAGATTCTGATTTCTTCACAAATTGTGTTGTTCTCATTATAATTACCTTAGGATTTGTGTAAAAACAATACTCTTTCTTAAAAACTGGAAATTTAAGTCATTATGAGAGATAAAATCAGCGAGCATCTATTCCTCTTGGCAAAATTTAAGGGAGAAATCTTTTTTTTTTTTTTAATATTTTAAAATATAACTGCTATGGTACTGTTTAGTCAATTCCCAGCTTAGCCTCCAGGTTATTCTAAAATAATCTTTGGTCTCCTGCTTTGGAGTAGTCCACGAGTGAGCTGATGGCTGAGGCCAGTGCTGACTTCTTAGAGGTGATGCCTGCCTAAGCCACTGCCGTGTCTCAGCAGCCAAATGACATCTGAGTTAAACCACAAGATGCTTTGAAACACAGATCAACATCTCAAACATCAGGACATAGGTTGTAAAACATCAGCCTCACTACAGGCATAAGAGGAATTAAATTTTTCAAAATTCTATTGTGTAAGAAATTCTATAATTATGTTTATTGAGTGCCAAAAATATCTGATCATTCAATTAAATGAAAACACAAGTCAGTCTGAAAGTGTTATTTATTTAATAAAATTATTTCCCAATTTGACAAGACTAAAGTATTTAATATTTAACATTTAATAAAATTATTTCCCAAATGATGACAAGACTAAAATATTTATGATTTTTCCAATACCCCAATAATTTTTATCATTAATTTCAAAAAATTTCAACAGTAGCAAGACAGAAAAGTGCAAACCAAAATGTAGAACAGATATTGTGGTGTTTAACTACACTTATGAAAAGTTTGAAAAAAGGAGTTATCATTTCATTTATTTCATCTTCAAGAAAATGAGGAGTAGCTGACACAGTCCATTAATGATAATCCTTATAAGTCTTTTGGTGCATACAGACAGATGTTGTGTGAGAAGAAATATATGTACACTTCAAACTTCCTGGCTATAAATCAGTTTGTCAAAACACAGTTTTAGGTGAGGTACGCAAGTAAATGAAACAAATCATTTGAGCAATTCAGAATTGTACTGTTAATCATATGGATGAATATTTTGTGTTTTTAATTTATTATTATCTAGGAATTTTGATTCATCATCTAATGATAGCAACTAATGACATGTCTTCAAAATAGAACTGATTATTAGAAAAATTAAAAAAGCAAATCACACCAATAAGAATTCTATTAGAATCAAAAATATAATCTGAAAATGTGCTAAAAGTCAAGATTAAATCCAATTCTTATAATATTATTTATTTTAAATATTTAATTTAAATCATTTTAATTAGGCAAAAATGTCTTCATTCAGCTTTGAAGTGGAAACAGTTCTTGTTTCACTTCATTGAGATTTGCGTTTTCATCCTTCTATTCATATGTAAAGACACGTATTCAATAGTTTCTTTATGGCTTCTTGTGGGTGATATTTACAATCTGCAATTTATTTTATGATTGTATTAGTCTTAGAGAATATATACCACAAAGAATATTTTTTATTTAGCATAAATAACTTTTTATTAAGTTTCTGAATTTAAGTATGAAAAAATGAAGCTCAGACATGAAATAGAAGACATCTTTTTCCAGGAATAAAATGTTGATTAGCATGAAAAGTAACGTGATAATCATATTTTACCTTGGCCTTATCTTAACTTGAAACTCTTTGATGTTCTTATGAAAAATGAAACAGAGAGCAAAGTCATCATGTTTCATTTAATTCCAAAAGTTGATGTTTATATAAATCAGGCATATTTAGTGAATTATAGAAATATATATTTTAAAAAATTATTACAATTATAATTTGGAAGCCTTGTAGGATGCTCAGGAGGCCTGAAGTCCTCTTAGCTAATGTACTTTGATATACTGTAATGACTGGAAATATTTAATGTTCAGGGCAATTGTTTTTGCTTGTATCCCTGGACAGTCACTATCGATAAAGGTAATTTCTTTTCCTCTGGTAATTTATGAAAAACCGCAACAGACATGTCTATAGGCTATGGGGAAAAATCAGTTGAGCAGGCAGATATGCCCCTGGATTTATAGTGCTCTGTTACTTCCCATGTTGGCACTGTAAGAAAAAATTAACTGTCATATGTAAACAAAAAAAATGTAAATCTAACCTGAATCAACTCCATGATACCTAGACATGTTTAGCAAAAACTAACATTAAATTATCTCTTATTGGAAGAAAGCAACCGTATTTTAATTGAACAAACTCTTGCTATTCCATTGCCATTAAAGATAACTCACTCCAGGCAATATTTTTCTGTCTTATGTAAAATGTGCTAAGATAAATGCTATCTTGCTGTCAGTCACTCATGTGAGAATTACAACATAAACATGTCAAATGAAAATTAATAACTTTTAGAAAATTATTAGAGAAATGATTTCAATTCCTGGCAAATATTGTAATATACATGTTTCACTGAATTTCTATTAAAATGAAGAAGGTTATTTGATAGTAAAAGAAGAAGTTGGCTAAATGTTTTCTATTACTTGGTTTTAATAACTCAGAATGGATCTTTTGATGGCAGCTCCTTCAGATGCACATGTTCTCTGTATGGGAAGTATGATTTTCTTTAGTTTCTTCTATCTAAATTTTGCTAAAAAAGGAATTATCTTGCAGCCACAGATCTGCAAGTATTACATTAACTAAGCTTTTCTAGTCACTGTGTTCAGTTGGCCAATAACGAATTTGGTAGGAAGGATAGTTCTGTGTTCTGCCTCAGGAGGTAAATTTGGGTCAGGTGATCTTCCTCATAAATGTAATATGTGATAATATCTTCCAGAATGTTTTTCTCTAGTATCTAGTCACCTGTGTGCTAAATAGCCTATAAGTAAACATTGCCATATAGTAATTTCAACTACTTTCTCTATTGTTAATGTTCCACTTGATAGTTAATTTTATTTTAAAAGACAGCAGTTAAACTTTCTATTTTTATAAATAAGATATTTATTGCTTTTCTTATTGCTATTTCTTTAGTTATTTTAAATGGAAGGGATGAACAAATAAAACATAAGAATAAATATTTCAGTTAATAGTTTTCCAAAATAAACTTAGAAAAAGTATTATTAAAACAATTCTCTTCTGTACTTTATTTTAAAAAAGTCAACAAGAAAGACTATTTAGCCTTATTTTTAACATTAAAAAAATTATCAAAATTTCTCTGCTTCTGCCAAAAGATCATGTATATTTCTTTTTTTTTTTTAATAGTTTTTTGCCGGGTTCGCTGGGTTTGAACTCGCCACCTCTGGTACATGGGGCCAGTGCCCTACCCTTTGAGCCCACAGGCGCCACCCTAATATTTCTTTCTTTTTATTTATTTATTTATTTTTTGAGACAGAGTCTCACTATGTCACCCTCAGTATAGTTCTGTTGCGTCACAGCTCACAGCAACCTCCAAGTCTTGGGCTTAAGCAATTCTCTTGCCTCAGCCTCCCAAGTAGCTGGGAATGCTTGGCTATTTTGTTGTTGTTGTTGTTGTTGCAGTTATTTAGCTGGCCCAGGTCAGGTTCAAATCTGCCATCCTCAGTGTATGTGGCTGGTGCTGGAACCACTGTACTACAGGCACTAAGCCATTTATTAATATTTCCAAAAACTGGAAAGGACTCTTTTGGCCTCAACTACCTTAAAGAAACATTCTTAAGATTTTTAAGAGACAGATACTCATTATTGCTAAGGGCAGTATTTTCAGCGTTCAGTGTATTTCATGAAATCACAACATAATAGTACTAAAAAAGATTCTCCAGATTATATTCAGCTTCTTATTTGGTGGCTAAAAAAACAGTCTAAGAGATGTTTATTGAATTGCCTAAGCTTTTCAAAAAATGTAATTAAATTAAATGAATTGAAGTTAGAATTCATTCAATTGGATATTTCTCCCTAATATTCCTGATGATTCTTAGCCCTATTTAGTGTTTACCAAACCTTTTCTCTGCACAGCCAGACAATAAATGTTTTAGGCTTTTAGAGCCACAGGGTCTCTGTAGCAACTGCTCAACTACTCAACTCTGCTGCTGTAGTGCATAACTATCTCCTAGACAACATGTAAGTGAGCGAGCTCTTCCATATGCACAAGAAATCTCAGCAAGTTTTCCAGAACAATATGCTCTCCTGGCAGTTCATTCTGTGGCTTGTTGGGCATTTATTTCCTACCATGGAATTCTATAAGACCACTATTCAAGTTTGCAGCAAGACAGTAGGTTAGACTGAACTGCCCTGGTGAATTGTTAAATATCCGTTATATGTGATGGACTCTTTAATGTTTTTTTATCTTTTTTTTTTAAGTTTCGTTGCAAAACTGATAAATGTATTCCATTCTGGTGGAAATGTGACACTGTGGATGATTGTGGTGATGGATCTGATGAACCTGATGACTGTCGTGAGTATATTAGTAAATACTGCAATTTAGAATTTAAAGTTCTTTACATCCTAGACATGAAAAGTTGAAGTTTGGTCTAAATTATTACCCTCTGATACTTTTCCAAAATTGAAATAGAAAGGTTTTATATGTAAACCTTTAAAATTCCAACAAAAATAGTTGTAGTGTTTTAGGTTTGTCTCTGATAGCTGTTATATTTGGAATGACATTATCAGCAGTTTTTGTTAGTTCTCTTTACCTCAAATTTGATTACTCATAAAATAAATACATTACTTCATGTAGTAATCAGCAGAGTAATAAAAAGCATAGTTTTGACTTAACATGTGACCAAATAGGAAGAAAAAAATGGGCAGGTTTTCAGAATGTCACTCAGTGACTGAAATTGCACCTTGAAGAATTATGAACTCTCAACCTATCATATCAAAATTCTGCAAATACCTTAAAAGTTAGGTTTTTTCCAATATAAATCATTGTTATTAGGCAATTTAATGTGTTCTTAGCAGTTGTCCTACAGTGAGTAGTTACGTCTTGTCATCTGGCTGTGATTGCATGGTTTGGTGTTACTCTTTTAGCAATTATTGGTTGCAATGGACAATCAGTACACTTTTCCTGAGAACCTTTTATCAGGTCACCCCATAGGTCACTCCAATATTGTCATGTCAAGTTCAAGATGCTTGTAGTCTATCATGATACCTCCCTCAACACCCCACTGGATGATTACTGTGTTTTAGCCCTGGCAATTAAGTTCAAGATTGTTAGGCTTGCACTGAAAAAAAGAAATTGTACTGTCCTAGTAAAAGCTGGCTACTTTCTACTATAGAACTTTCACCATCTAATTATAAAACTGTTTCAGATTTGGGATTTTTTACATAATTAATTAGATGAAATAGGTTCCATCTTTCTGGTCACTACAATGATCTAGCATGCAATTGAAATTATTTCACATAGTTTATTCATAGGAAAACAGTAAGTAATAAAATTAATAATAAGGAAAAATGTTGTAATAGTTATTGCTCTTCTAATATCCTTATGTTTCTGAAACATTCACTGCTCTATGATTTTTTAAATAAATTGTTTTCACTATAATAGAAAACATAAAAAAGGGGAATCTGCATGGAATACATATAATATTATGCCTAAATTATTATTTTTAACTGCTGAAAAAAAGGAATATCAAAGGAAGGAGAAATTATTTTGGTGGCCTTACTGAGATTTACTTATTAAAATAAAGGTATTACTTTCCCCACATTAAAGTTAATTTTCTAATATAATAAATAAATTCAACTTACTTTTCTAATTCATACAAATTAACAAGGATGAACGTACTAATTTAGTAATTTAATTAAGAAAATGACAATTCCTTCCCAGATTTACTATTCTTTGAGGAAATTTCACCACAATGACCCACAGATGAAGTCAATATTACTTAATACTTTTCCTTCTAAAAATATTTGCAGTTCCTGAACTCTAACTTTAATCTTTACTATAATTTTGTGCTGGCACCATATTTATTTGAAAACTTAACTACAGACTTAGTAAATGAGGTTTTTATATTTTGTATCTTTCACACTATATGGTGATCAAGTATTACTTTTGTGTATTAAGAGACATCTGATATTTTAGAGCTTCTGTACAATCCTTATCCTGGTTAAATATTAATATTTATACTTATACATTTTTCAATTTTACAAGTAACAGTTGTATATATTTAAGGTGTAAAATATGTTATATGAATATATTGTGGATGGTTAAATCAAGCTCTTTGACATAAGAATTACCTCATGTATTTATGATTTTTTTATTTGAGAATAATTTTATGTTAAAATAATTTTCTTAGTCAGTTTTAAGTTTGAAATACATCATTTTTACCTGCAGTAACCATGATATACAATAGATCAATTCAACTAATTTATCCTGCCTAAGTGATATTTTATCTCCTTTGACCAGCATCTTCCAAATTCCCCAACCTCCAGCCTCTGGTTACAATTTTACTCTATGTTTTTATGAGTTTGACTTATTTTAAAGTCTACATATAACCCAAATCATGCAGTATTTGTCTTTCTGTGCTGGCTTATTTCATTTAAAGAGATATTTTACAGTTTCATCCATGGTGTCATAAATGACAGGTTCTACTTCTTTTTTGAGGGCAAATAGAATTCCATTGTATTTATGTAAATGTCATATTTTCTTTCTTCATTCATCCGATGATGGTCACGTAGGTTGATTCCATATCTTGGCTGTTGTGCATAAAGCTGCACTAAACATGGAAGTATAAATATCTTCTCAACATACTGATTGTTAATTTGTTTTGGATATTCAGGCATTCCTCATTTTATTATGCTTTGCTTCATTGCACTTTGCAGATACCGTGATTTTTTACAAATTTAATGTGGCAATGTTGCATCAAGCTAGTCTGTTGGCAACATTTTTCCAACAGCATGTCCTCAATTAGTGTTTCTGTATCACATTTTGCTAATTCTAGCAATATTTCATACTTTTTCACTAATATTATATCTGTTTGGTGATCTGTGATCAGTGCCTTTTGATATTATGATTGTAATTATTTGGGGGGTACCATGAACCATACTACAAATTGATAAATGTTGACCATGTTCTGACTGCTGCACTGACTGGGCCTTCTCTACAGTTCTTCCTCTGTTTGGGCTTCCTTTTCCCTAATATACGACAATATTAAAATTAGGCAAATTAATAACCCTCAATGTCTTCCAAGGGTTTAAGAGAAAAGAAGAGTTTTTCACTTTGAATCAACAGCTAGGAATGATTGATGTTAGTGAAAAGACAGGTCAAAATATGAGATAGGCTGAAATCTAGGCCTCTTGTACCAGTTATCCAAGTTGTAAATGCAAAGCAAAAGTTCTCGAAGGAAGTTAAAAGTGCCACTCCAGTGAACATATAAATAATAAGAAAGCTTAACCTTCTTGATGATACGAACAAAGTGTCAGTGGTCTGGATTGAACATTAAACCAGTCAAAATATTCCCATAAGCCAAAGCCTAATTTGAGGCATAGCGCTAACTTTTTAATTTTATTAATATGAAAGCTAAAAGAGATGAGAAAGCTGAGAAGAAAATGTTGAGGCTAACAGAGATTGCCTCATGAAGTTTAAGAAAGAAAACATTTCCACTACATAAAAGTTGAAGATGAGGTAGCAAGTGCTTAAAAAGTAGCTACATAAAGTAATACAGAAGATCTAGACAAGATAATTGAGGAAAGTGAATATACTAAACAATATTTTCAATATAGACAACCTTATACTGGAAGAAGATGCCATGTAGGAAGGATTTTTCACAGTTAGAGAGGAAAAGTAAATGCCTGGTTTCAAAGCGTCAAAGGACAGATTGACTTTCTTGTTAGGGACTAATGTAGTTGAAACCAGTGCTCATAGACCATTTCAAAAACTCTAAGGCTCTTAAGAAGTATGTTAAATCTACTCTACCTATGCTCTAGATATGAAACAGCAAAACTTGGATGGCAATACCTTGTTTATATCTTAGATTACTGAATATTCTACTGTTCAGAAGATTTCTTTCAAAGTATTACTGCTCATGGACAATGCAGTTGGTCATCAAAAAGCTCTGGTGGAAATGTACAATGAAATTAATATTGCTTTCATAACTGCTAACACAGCATCCATGCTACATCTCATGGATCAAGAAGTAATTTTAAATTTTAAGTCTCGTTATTGTTCTGTTTCATAAGGCTGTATCTCCATAGATAGTGTTTCTTCTCCTACATATGAGCAATGTAAATTGAAAACCTTCTGGAAAGGATTCACTGTTCTAGATGCCATTAAAAATATTTATGATTCATGGGAGTAGGTCAAAATAGCAACATTAACTGGAATATGGAAGAAGTTGATTCCAGCCCTCACAGATCCTTTTGAATAATTCAAGACTTCAGTAGAAGAAGTAACTGCAGATGTGGTGGGAAACGCATAGCTATGGTCAGAAGTGGGGCCTAAAGATGTGAATGAATTGCTCCAATCTAATGAAACTTTAAAGAATGAGAAGTTGCTTGTTATATATGAACAAAGAAAGTGGTTTCTTGAGATGGAATCTATGTATAGTGAATATGCTGTGAATGCTGTTAAAATAAAAACAAATAACTTAGAATATTACACAAATGTAATCTATTAGAAGGAGAGTTTGAAAGGATTCATTTTGATTTTGAAAGAGGTTTTATTGTGGCTATAATGTTATCAAACAGCTTGCATGCTACAGAAAAATCTTTCATGAAAGGGAGTGCCAATTATTTGGCAGTAGTAGTTGTCCTATTTTAAGAAATTGCTACAGTCACCTCAAACTTCAGCAATCATCACTCTGGTCATTCAGTAGCCACCAAGAAGACATCCAGGCAAGACCCTATACCAGTGAGATTACCACTCCCTAAAGGCTCAGATAGTCTTTGGCATTTTCTAGCAATAAAATATTGCTTAATTAAGGTATATGCATTATTTTTTAAATATATTACTATACATGTAATAGACTACAGAGTAAATATAATGTTTATATACGCTGGGAAACAAAAAAAAAGGTTTGTGATTGACTTTATTGTAATATTTGCTTTATTGTGGTGTTCTGGGATAGAACCCACAATATATTCAAGGTATGACTGTATTTACCCAGTAGTGGGATTGCTGGATCACATGGTCATGTATAAGGTAGTATCTCATTGTGGGTATAATTTTCATTTTACTGATAATTAGCAATGTTGAGCATTTTTTCATGTGCCATTTGTATGTCTTCTTTTGAAAAATGCCTGTTCAGATCCTTAGCACATGTTTTTTTTTTTTTTTAATTTGAGTTGTTTTCTTGCTATTGAGTTGTGTTCTCTGCATATTTTGGAGATTAACTGGGTTGCACATATTTTCTTTCCTAGGTTATCTATTTGCTCTGTTTCCTTCTATGTGCAAAACATTTTTAATTTGTTGTAATTCCATTTTCCCATCTTTGCTTTTGTTGCCTTTGCTTCTATAGTCATATTCAAAACATTTATACACAGACAAATATAATAGAGATATCCCCTATGTTTTCTTCAAGTACTTACAGGGTTTTGTTAGTGGCATTATCTCTGTGGCATTTAAGCATAGAAAATAAACTTTTATTTGTAGTTGATGGGCTAACAATTTTGAATATCTGCAAGCATGATACTTTGATTTGAGAGTCATGGTAAAGTGAAAAATTATATGCATAAGTCTGTGAAGTGCTTAGATTGCATTTCTGAGTAGGTGAGCCATCAAAATTCATAGATGTTAAGAACTACTCATAATTCCTATTACTTAACCTGAGAAGGCAGAAAAGCCAGGCTCACATATTTGTAAACATACATAATTCTATTTGCATAAATGTAATCTTATTGCATCAAGCATTCTCTGGCATTAAAGTTTATAATTATGCTTGTTATGATATTCTAATACATAAAAGGTCATTCTAAAGGCAAATACGATAATCAGATGGGATTTACAGTTATTTCCATGCATTTCTTTAACAATTTGAAACTTTTTTAATAAGTGAGTTGTTTTGATACAAAAATATTGAAGGAAATTATACATGAAAATAATTAAATAGAGGAAATTCACATCTTTAAAGTATGAGAAAAGTATGTATCATTCAGTTTAAATATTTAGTATGATTAATTAAAAATGTTATAGATTGGAGGTAAATGACAACATTTCAGAACTTTCTTAAATTTATGGAATAATCAGTGTATTGAGTTATTTTTAATGAATGTTTAAATTTTTAATTAATATTGTAACAATAAAAATGAGAATGTTATGATGAGATTAAATTAACCATTGTATGTGAAAGGATCTAGCCTCATTCCTGATACAGAGTAGCTCCTTAATAGATCCTCCCATATCATTATTGTTCCTCATATAAACTCAAAGCATAAAGCAAAAGGAAATTCATTATCATTTGGTAGTTTTTACAATATTTGTATGGTTCGTTAAAACATTTACTATTTTTCTAATAAGATATCCTCATATTATTAAGATTATAGAAGTGCATATCAATATAAATTTGACTAAATGTGAGTGTTTTCATTAGTGCTAAAGAATACGTACTGATGGCAGATCATGGGCAGATCACAGGCAGCAAAGGAACCAAAACAAATGATTTTTTAAAAGAAAGTTTTGTTGCAATAATAGTTTTTGATTACAAAAATTTCCTTCTGTAGCATATCCTCTAAATACCATTTAACTGAAATGAGTATACTTTTGTTTTTTTAAAATGTGTTTACATGTTGTTAACCCTTACCCCCTTACCATCTGTTTATTGGCTGTTATCTAGAGGTTATGTGAGTTACTCATAGCTTAGCTGAACATCTGAAGCTAATAACTATCTAGATATGAGTCATTCTTATTGTGTTCTGGACATATTTGACAAAATAACATAAATATTTTAAATATAAAATCACTTCTGTTTAAGGAGTCATGTGCTAAGTTTGCCATTCTACAGTACCTGTATGTTTTCTCTCACAGCTGAATTTAAATGTCAGCCAGGCCGATTTCAGTGTGGAACTGGACTCTGTGCCCTGCCTGCTTTCATCTGTGATGGAGAGAATGATTGTGGAGACAATTCAGATGAACTGAACTGTGGTAGGAGATTAAATTCCTAACTAAAGAACATAAATCTAAACTTCACTGATTTAAATTCAGACACAGGTCTCAGGGCAGATTTTTTTGTTCTCTCTGTTATTTAGACACACATGTCTGCCTGTCAGGTCAGTTCAAGTGCACCAAGAACCAGAAATGTATCCCAGTAAACCTTAGATGTAATGGACAAGATGATTGTGGTGATGAGGAAGATGAAAGGGACTGTCGTAAGTCACCCCAAAATGTTCTGCTTTGCCTTGCTTTTAACTGCCAGCTTACACTGGTCCAACATCATTATTATGCTCCATAAATTCATACAGGGTAGATAAATAAAGCAGCAATATGGTCAGATAATTATAGGTAGGTGCCAAAAGGGATATATTATTTAAGAATTCCTATATAAAAATTATCACACTAGTTTACTTAAAAATTTACTTAGAAATCGGGGCGGTGTCTGTGGCTCAGTGAGTAGGATGCTGGCCCCATATATCAAGGGTGGTGGGTTTTAACCCGGCCCTGGCAAAACTGCAACAAAAACATAGCCAGGCACCTGTAGTCCTGGTTACTCGGGAGACTGAGGCAAGAGAATCACCTAAGCCCAAAAGCTGGAGGTTGCTGTGAGCTGTGACTCCACAGCACTCTACCGAGGGTGACAAAGTGAAACACTGTCTCTAAAAAAAAAATTTACTTAGAAATTATGACAAACACAGATAATGTCCAGTCATCTGCATCATCCTGGAGAAGAATCAAATGGAGCATTGCAGTTGATTTTTTTTGTTTTGTTTTGTTTTGTTTTGTTTTGTTTGTTTGTTTGTTTTGTTAGGGATTCATTGAGGGTACAAGAAACCATGTTACACTAGTTGCATTTGTTGGGTAAAGTGCAGTTGATTTTTTTGATAAAGTGATGTTTTGCCTGTATTAATTATACATAATTTACTTCTGTTGATGAATTAGTTACTTAAAATCAACTGTTTTAATTAAAGATTTTTTTTCCTTCATGAAATATATATTGAACTTAGGATAAGAAATGCAAAATCTGAGCAAAATAACTTAACAAAATTACCTGAACAAAATGTAAATAATACTCCATTTAATATATCTTAATAGGATATGAAAGAGTAATAGTAAAATATTTTTTATTCTTTGCAAATCATATTTCCATCTTCCACCAAAAATCAATTACACTGAATTAAGGGCAAAAGAGTTTACATCATACACATATATGCACACAGGCAGGCATCTATGTACACAAACTATGTGCATATGCACCCATAAACACAGAATCTGAAAGATAAAGCACCTGTCAACTTGCAGGGTTTCAAGAGAACTGCTGTCAACATTTCTGTCTTGCAGAAGTTTTATTTTATTCCTTTAAAACTTTTATCAGTAAATAATGTGCAGTCATGCAGCAATTTGATTAAGATGGTGCGTTCAGAATAAAGTCAGTACCAGTTCTTTATGGTTATCCATTCTAGAAGCTGATCCATTAAACTGACTGGGCTTTGTGATGCAGTTTACAGTTGGCATTGGACGTTCACTTCCCTCACTACTCAACACAACACCCAGAGCTTTTGATAAATTTCATGTTTTTTTATTTCCTCATTCGCTTAATGTCTTTCAATTTTAGTAATTTTTAGTTTATAAATATGCAAGTGCATAAATTCTTAAATTTACCTGGAAAAATTTATTTTAAAGGCTCCAAATTCTTTGCTCACAAAACTAGTTTCCAAATACTAAATTAAATACATAATCAAGAGTTTTTTGAAAAATCTGATTTTTACCAATGTATCATTACAGAAATATGTTTTGTTTATTTACTGGAAAGGATATCAAAAGTCGATTATAGGTAATTAAACTTCCTCACCTTCAGAGCCGTATTAACTAAAAAACAATACACTTTTAGTAAATTTCTTAATATTTCCTTATAATTGCTTTTTATAAATAAAATGTCTCTTCTTCTCCAATGCCACATTTTAATAAATATTTTCCTCTTAAGCTGAAAACAGCTGTTCTCCAGACTATTTCCAGTGTAAAACTACAAAACATTGCATTTCTAAGCTATGGGTTTGTGATGAAGATCCAGACTGTGCAGACGCATCCGATGAGGCCAACTGTGGTGAGTTTTGTGGTCTTAACTACTGGTCCTGGTGTAATCATCTGAGATGGCCATGGTGCAACAAAATGAAACACAATTATGATGTGTTCATAATTGTGTTAATAACGTTCTGTGTTAATAAAGTCATGAAATGCTTACATTGTCTACTTTACAAAAAAACATGGGGTGGTAAGACGGAAGGGTAAGTATTACTTGGTATAACCCAATATTTTAGAAAAGACAGATCAAAGAGACGGGATAAGAGCATCATCTGATCTTACACTAGAAAGTACATGTGATAGTATAGCATTTAGTGAATAGAAATAAGGGAAAACTATTTTCATATTGTTCTAGAATTATTTTTTCTTCATATACGTGTAAGATTCTCTGTTCATTCAATGATTATTATTCTTCATTTTTAAACACAATGAGAAGTCAAGGAAAAGGTAAAAACATCTGTTTTATATCAGTAGATGACAGGGACCACTCATTAACATTTGTTTCTGAAATATTAATATTTTAACTTAAATTTATTTTATTTTAAATAATTATTCCTTAATTAACATTGCAGAAATGGAGAATATATTCATTATGTTTAATTCTTTTGATCCTGTCATGAAAATTTCAACAGTGAAGTAGAAATGAAGAGTAGTGGCTATGTATATTCATTTTATCAATATTTATTGAACCTTAATTGAGCCTGTTTCTTAGACATGTATGCCGATATTCTTGGGGAAGCAAAGAGCATTTAATCTATAATTTATTAGAAAATAAAAAATGTTTCTAAACTAAAGACAAGACTTCCAGACCTCATAGAATTGTGTTAAATGTGTTTGCTTGATTCCACATTTCTCTTATTTAACTTTTCTGAGGAAGATGAAAGTAATGAAAAACCTTTAATACAAAAATGAAATCAGTATGTCAAAAAGATTTCTGCACTCCCATTTTTATTGCAGCACTAATCGTAATAAACAAAATTTGGAATCAACCTAAGTGCCTATCAGCAAATGAATGGATAAAGAAATTTTGGTATAGTGACACAATGAAATGTTATACGGTCACAAAAAAGAATGAATACTTGCCATTTGCAGCAACATGGATGGAAGTAAAATAAGCAACATTCTGTTCAGTAAAATAAGTCAAGCCAGAAAGACAAATCTTGCATGTTCTCACTCTAATGTGGAAGCAAATTAATAAAAACAATTGATTTCATGGAGGCAGAGAGTAGAATGATGGTTATCAGAGGCGAGGAAGTATAGAGGAGGAAAGTGGGGATGGTTAATGGGTGCAAAAATAAGAGTTAGCTAGATTGAACCATACTGGATAGTACAACAAAGTGACTATAATCACCATTAAGTTAGGGTATACTTTAAAATAACTAAAAGAGTAGAATTGGAATATTTCTAACACAAAGAAACAATAAATGTCTAAGATGATGGATACTGCAATTATCCTGATTAGATAATGCACATTGAATCCCGTATCAAAACATCACATAAGCATGTATACCCAATGAAGCTGTACAGCTGTATATACCCATAATAATTAAAAGCAACATAAAAAAGAGCCTTTAAGTGATTGGAAATTCTACAACACTTACAAGCTACATGTATAAGCACTGGCAATAATAACACATCTTTCATTGATTTTCCTAACACATCTTTTGTATAATTGTACCTTGAGAATAGCAACTGGTGTGGCTCATCACACTTTTATAAAACCACCACTTGGTGGAATTTATCACTGATTTATCTATAACAGTTACTAAGATAACTGTTGGATAGATTTTTTAGGATAGTTTATAGTACTGGTTAGTTTGCCTTGTTGTCTTTTGCATTTTCATTTACCAAAGCAAAGTGACTAATTAACTATGTGAATGATTTTTTATCTGGAATGTTATTTCTATATTTTACTCTCCTTCATCCTCACATTGGTTCAATTTAACGGTTTTTGGCATATTATATTGTTCAAACCAGTGATTATCAATCATCATCATAACAATGTCTAATGTTTAGTAGGCGCTAACCATATGGCCCAGGAAATGAATTAAAGGCTTCATAGTGATTACTTCACTTATGTTCTTTATTCTCCCTATTTTATTGATGAGGAAAATGGACACAAGAAAGTTTTGTTACTTGTCCAAAGTTCCACAGCTAGAAAGTGGTGGAATTGAGACTTGAATCCAGGATTATTTGACATATGCTTTGAAATTCGGTAGACTAGCACCTCATTCTTTCTATGTAAAGAGAAAAAATATTAAAGTGTTTTCAGTAATGAGGTTATACAGGATTATCCTAGTGACAAGTAGTGCTGTAAATTTCAGACCAGTACACATATTTACATACAGAGGGGGGAAGGCACAGAGAAGTGCCATTTCATTTGCAATCAGCTTTATGAAATTTCACTGTTGGCAGGTGCTAATGTAATTTAAGGAAACTTCTACATCATATCTTTATATAGCAATCCTTACTTTTGAGAGGATAAGATGCCACCTCATTTCCCTTTCTTCTGTCTTCAACTACATAGAAATGTCAGATATTTATGCTCATTTGTTTAGCACTCCTTGGGATGCTTTCCCTTTTATGCATAAGAAATAACTTCTTAAATGTTAACCCTACCATGCTAAGTTCTATTATTTGAAATAATTACATGTCTCTTTGTAGGTAGGAACAGAGCTTCTCTGGAAAAGGGGATGTGTTTCTCTGTTTTATATGTCCTATCTCCCCCGTCCCTAGCAGGATGTAGAATAGACTTGTTTTAAGTATCTTTTGAGTATCTAGCTCATTCCCTGTTACAAATCTTGATTCGCAATGTATTTTCATTTTAGTTGCCTTCTATACTTTTCTTGCCCAATGATAATTTTAAGGGGAGATCCTCTTCTACTCTCAAAGTTCACCCAGTTCTTATGTCTTATTTCTCTGTACTAGTATTTATATTTAGCTATAGTTCTGTATCAAGTCTTAGCATTTGGTCAGAAGTGTCTGACCAAAGTAAGTAGAATACCTTGACATATCCTAACTGAAACAATTTGTTTTGTTTTGCTTTAAATTGTGCAAATTAAAAAACAATGTACAAGCAAGAGAGTGAAGGAAGAGAGAGAGAAGCACTGTGGAAAAGCAAAGCAGAGTAGCTTAACACAAAATATACATACTGTAGGGAATTAAAAAATGTAACTATTTTAAAAATTATTTTGTATTTAGATTTACTGGAATAGCACATTTGTTTAATTTAGTCCAGTATAATTTTGGAGGTCTATGGGTACTCACAAATTTCACAACAAACATTTAATCTGTGGAAGAATTATATGCTAATTTATAATTTAAAGGGCTTTTGAATAGAAGTAGATTAAATGTAGTTTAGGAATCCAGAGTTAATAAACTAGTCTTTGTAAAACTTTGTATATAAATTTTAAAAATTAAATTAACTATGTAAGTCCCATCATATTAACATGTAGTTTTTTTGTTTTTTTGTTTTTGGGGGTTCTTTTTGTGGTTTTTGACTGGGGCTGGGTTTGAACCTGCCACCTACAGCATATGGGGCTGGCACCTTACTCCTTTGAGCCACAGGTGCCGCCCAACATGTAGTTTTTGAGATGGCTAAATGTATGAATCTGTAAAAAGCTATGCTTGGCACATTTGGATTAAGTTAATAAATATCTATGAAAACCATTTTTTAGCTCTATTTCTGTGTAAGTAAGGATTTAAATTTATTCTAGGCTTATGGTCACAACAAGATAGTTGCAACTTCCTTTTGAGAAGTTGTTAATATTTCCTATAAAATTACTTACTTTTGCTTGCAAGTATTTATTGTTTTCTAACTTTATACCTAGAGAGAAATAAACTTTTAAAAATGTACATAAATACTCTTTTATCAGACTATAAATGTTGACTGCTCTTGTAAGACTGTTTCACTATTTATTACAATATTGGGTGAATACCAGAAGTGTCTAACCTAAGTAAATAGAATACACCAACTGTAGCAGCTTAGCAGCTACAGAATATTCATTTGGAATATCAATGTGGAATTAATATAATAATTTTATTCAAACTTGTTCACCTTCTTCCTGACTTTCTCTATTTCAGGAACTCATTGTGAATTTAAAGAACTGACAAATCTGAACTAAATTCATGCTTGTGGTCAATAATCAGAGTGGAAGCATTTCTACAGTTTGACACATAAAATGGTACCACTATCTGAATCGGTTAGGTTTTCTCTTTCTAATTCATAGTTCAGACTCTTAGTTCTCTTGATGCTTATAAGATAATCTCTCTTTTTGCTAGTTATTTAAATGTCAGGACTCTCCTGGTAACTCTGTACCCATGCACCAACTTTCTAGAATTTATCATTTGTTTTGACACATGACTCCTCTCTGTGATCTTGTTTTCTGCTTTCTTTTCCTGCGTCTTTTGGTCTAGTCTGAGTTCTGTGTTATAAAAAAGAATCTTGCCTCCAAGTTTGTTCAACTTCATTTGCTCCTCTTGAGTAGTCTTGGTTTATAACCTGCTGCTTAGCTAATTACCCTTAATTAATGTACTAGGTATAATCACACCAGCTAGGACTTGTAAGAAAGACTTGAATTTTCTACAGTAGCTTTGTGATGTTTACAGCCTTGTTTCTCCAACATGACACTGAACACATTGAAACTGAAAGGAAGAACTTATCAAGTTGTACTTTTATTTTCCTTTAAATATGTACCAGAAAATTTGAATCAGGCTACTTTTGTAATATAAATATATATCCTTTAATAAGTACCGAAGAGGCCGTGTGCAGTGGCTCATACTTGTAATCCTAACACTTTGGGAGGCCTAGGCGAGTAGATTGCCTGAGCTCATAGGTTCGAGACCAACTTGAGCCAGAGCAAGACCCATCTCTAAAAATAGCCATATGTTGTGGTGGGCACCTATAGTCCCAGCTACTCGGGAGGCTGAGACAAGAGAATCGCTTGAGCCCAAGAGTTTGAGATTGCTATGAGCTGAGTTGCCACAGCACTCTACCAAAGATGACAAGCGAGACTCTGTTTCAAAAAAAAAGTACCAAATAGTTTATAGGATTTTTAAGATCAAATAAGTGCTATCATATAATTGTGAAGCTTAACACTTTTATTATTTCAGCTTATTAATGAGCATAAATAGAATTTATTAATCTATTTTCCTACTGATTGTTATTTCTACATATTATAATTATTAAATATTATCAAACATTTATTAGCAAATGAGTCACAAATTAACTCATGGAATCTATACTATAAATGCAGAGAAGTCTCAGTTCCTTGATCAAGTGGTATAATTGTCACCTTGCGAGGAAGTACATTTGAGGCAGCCTTGACAGCACCCGGAGGCAGGATACTGTTAACTGCGGTCAGCAACAGGCTAATTTATACTTAGAATGGAGGGCCAGGGGAAAACCTCAAGATGGAATCTCCCCTATTGAGGTCTATTAAAACTATAGTAAAATAATTCATGATATTTGAATTTGGTTATTTGTGAGTTCATTTGTTTTAAAAAGTTGCATCCATTTATACTTAGAATGGCATTTAGCAAATGTTAATTCCATGATATCAGACAATCCATGTGGGAAAAATTCTGTGCTTTTATACACAGGACAAGATGATATACTAAATTCTGTATCTTGGAAAATGGCACATACTTACAAATATTTTGTTAGGACATCTGCTTAGTATTTTTAATCAATGTTTCCTGAGTTTAAATATAGGTTACAAACGTAAGTGCTATATTTTGACTAGCAAGAGAGGATCTGAACATCCTCAAGTGCCTCCACCCTGTGTGGCTGCGACTTGTGAGCATAGTGCCCGTGGTGGGCGGTGGTTGTGGATGGAGGCTGCTGGGAGACAGATTTTAAATTTTCTAACATATGGAATCTCAATATCTCTCTTTTTAGACATTTAGAAGGGTGGAATTCTGTGCCTTCGTGTTAGCAGCTGGGGGAAGGAAGTATCTTCTGCACACAGACTGGCACCCTATTGGTCTCTGCTGAGTGGTGGTCCTGCACAGTAACGTGTGGAGTAAAGGCATCATCCCTACTGTCTGAGTGCAGTAGTGGCCAAGTCTGCATTGCTGGTGAGCTGCAGACTGATCCTGTTTCTGCTGATACATGAAACCTCTTGAGCTCAGTTCCTTATAGAAGCATATGATCCTATAAACCTCCCCGGTCCTATGAGGAGCCAGGAGTGCTGCCTAATGCTTTATCTTTCAAACTGCCACTCATTTGTAATGTCACAAAATTGTCCCTGAATTTTGTTAGTTATGGCATGCACCTGATGCTTGGTATTTCTCCTAGAAGCTTGGTCTCTCTCTAGGATGAATCTGAGTCAGTTGTACACTTGTCCTCTCAGTGTGTCTGCCTGTCCCATATCAATCTGGATAGCACCCCAATATCTTGAGGAAATACACAGCTCATCTTTCCACTGAACTGCCACTTGTCTTTTTCTTTTCACCTTCTGTCAGGATCCAGAAGCGAACTTTTTATATTCTCTACCGGTCTAAAAGAAACTTCTTCTATATCATATCTTACGTATTGTTGAGGTGGTACTTGGCTAACTCACCACTCTTTACCATGGCAAAAATGCTGTGGGGTCATATAATACATAAGGGAAAGAAATGAAAATCACACTGTTTCACTATTTTTCAATGTTTTAAAATTCTATACTTATTTGACTCCAGATGATTTGTAAAATAGCACTTGACATTCTGTGAAATCATTATCTCTTAGAATATACTTTGGACATATTGCCTCTTAGGTAAGGGCTACCAGGATCTGTGTAGTCGATACATAATCTAATTCTAAAATTACTAAAAATAATTATATAGCTTCATATTGCTCCTTTAAAATTCTGTGTGTACATATGCCATTATCTTTAATTCAGTGAAGGATTTTTAAAATAATAATTTAACTTTTAGTACACTTCTAAATTTCTAAACTTTTAAAGTAGTATAATAAGTATACACCCAGTAGTGGGATTGCTGAATCAAGTGATAGGTCTACTTTAAGTTCTTTGAGACAGCTCTATCCAGTTTTTCATAGAGGCTGCACTAGTTTACAGTCCCACCACCAGTGTATAAGAATTCCTTTCCCTCTGCATTATGCCAGCATCTGTTGTTTGGGACTTTTTAATAAGAACCATTCTCATTAGTTAGGTGATATCCCATTGTGATTTTGATTTGCATTTCCCTAATGATTAGAGATGCTGAGCATGTTTTTATGAGTTTTTTGGGCATTAGTATATTTTCATTTGAAAAGTTTCAGTTCATGTTTTATACCCACTTTTTAATGAGGTGAATTTGGGTGAATTCTTTGCTTGAGTTCTTTGTGGATTCTGGGTATCAGCCCTTTTTCAGATGTATAGCATTCAAACATTTTGTCCCATTCTCTAGGTTGTCTATTTGCTCTTTTGATTATGTCTTTGGCTGTGCAGAAGCTTTTTAAGTCAGGTCACATTCATTTATTTTTGATGTTGTTGAGGTTGCTTTGGGGATCATCTTCATGAATTCTTTGCCTAGGCCAATATCTATAATAATTTCTCCACATTTTTTTCTAGGATTCTTATAGTTTCCTGACTTAGGTAAGATCATTTTATAAAAAGGACATCTGCGCTGGTATGTCTATAGCAGCATAAATCACAATTGCAAAGATGTAGAAACAACCCAAGTGCCCACAAATACATGAATAGATTAATAAAATGTGATGGATCCATACTATGGAATACTACTCAGCCATTAAAAAAAAATTGATCTAGTACCTTTTTGGATGGCCTGGAGAGAACTGGAAACCATTTTTCTAAGTGAAGCATCACAAGAATGGAGAAAGAAACACATGTATTCAATACCAAATGGGAACTAATTGATCAACTTAAGTGCACATATAAAAGTAAATCTCAATGAAAATTAAGCTGCAGGGAAGGAAGTGGATAAGATGGGAAAATTCACACCTACTGGGAGAGTACACACTTTGAGGGTGAAGGGTACACTCACATATATAACTTTAATTCAATCTGTACAGAAACAAAATATGCAAATAAAACATTTCTACCCCCAATATTCTGAAAAAAATAACATAAATAATGGAGAAATTTTAAAACTAAAAAGAAGGAGAAAATATTGAAGAATGAAACTGAAAGAAGACAGGCAAATGACATGCACTGTGATATTAAGTAGAATAATATTCAAATTTAATTATATTAGCATATCACATTTAAAAAAATAATCATATAATTTTTCTGATTTCCTTAAAAAGGCTTAAAAAAGAAAATGTAAAAATAAATTCTTCAAAGTGTAAAAAGTAGTCTGTTTTCTTCCTTCAAAAAAATAAAATGAAGGTATAAACTGTAAAAACGTTTTAAAAATAAAGTAGTTGTAATGAAAGTAAATATATTTTTCAAAATCTTGACTCAATTAGTTCAAAGGACAAAGCATGTAAACAAAACATGTACCTCCTAATGTTTTGAAATTTTAAAATGCTGAGTAATGTAGGGAAATTATTTTCTGTGAGTAAAGAAACTTCTGATAATTCAAAAGATTTTTTATATTATTATATTACCACATCTTATGACAAAGTTTTTGGGTTTTTTCTATCATCCATTTGCATGCTTTGCAGAATTCAATCTTTTTTTATTTCTCTACAATGACATTTTTGTGAGTGTTTATTTGTGTGTGGGTAATGAGAGAGAGAGAAAGAGAGAGAAAGAAAGAATGTTGGAATGTTTTCATTCCTATACAGCCTTTGAAGGAAAGTCTATCTGTATGAATGAGGCCAGGAAACTCTCTTCTACCTTTTATAAGAAGAAATAAATAACCTACATGTGAGTCATTAAATACTCTAAGTGGAATGAAAACACTGAAGTTTGCTTTTTTTATGTAACTTTCATGCATCGACTTTGATACCTTTTATGCATTGACTCTCTGGCAAACGGATGCCCAATTATTTACTGATGTTTCTTCATTTTTTTCTCTTCACAATAAGAGGAAACTGTGATATTTCAATTTTGTTGCACATGCTAAGAAGGAGCCCACACAGTGAGTCAGGAGGCAAGCCAAGATTTAGATTCTGGACTGATCTATAGTAAAAAAATGAAAGGAAATAGTTTTTTTCCCCAATGGGGTTTTTAACTGAGTTTGAAAACAAGGGTAATAAAATATTTGTTTTAATAAGGAATTTGGATTGATAGTAGTGGGATTATTTTAAAAGAAATTGGTTCATAAATGTAATAGTCTGTTGTATTTTTGTTGAAAATCTTTTTTGTCTTAGTGCTTTTCTCATCCTTTACCAAGTACAATCTGTTCTTGAAAATTACAAAATGAAATAACATACATACACACATACACACACACACACACACACACACACACACGCACACACACCCCTAGTTGCAGATTTATAGCAGTATGTGAAAAGAATAAGAATTAGACATTTCATTTTTTAAAAAGTACAAAATGTAGAACTTTAAAAATTTTGCCTCTGAAGGCCTACTTTTGTATCAAAAATATTTGTCTTCATTTTAGTTGATAGGATTCTGTTATATAAGATTTGAGGTATTATGTATTTTTGGCTAGTACAATACCTATATGATTATCCTGTATATTACTGAAGAAAAAGAAGTATAGTGAAAGATTGAAATACATTTTCTGAAAATCAACAGCTTGTAATGAATCTATATGCAGAAAATAGAAATTTTTATCCCCTTAAAAAAGCTTAGATCTGTGTTAACTGATACATTAATATCAGTTTGAGGATCCAAGTGGTGTCAGATTTTGCTTTTGGAAAAAAGCTATTTATAGTCATTAACAATACTTAGGAACATAACATCGTAATGAGAACAAAAGACGTATTGCACAGTTAGTTATTTATCATTTACCATATCATTTATTAGCTTTGTTATCTGTATATATGTCAAATAGATATTTTATTATTGATGGTTTTGGTGTCCAATCAATCTTAAATTTAATGACTAAGATGCAAGACTTCTGGTTTCTTTAAACTTAACATTAAGCCTCTGTTCATATGTTTACTGGTCATTGAAAAATATTGGGAGTAGAGGGAGACATGGTGTAGGATTTAGACATAACTCTATTCACTTCTTACTGGGTTAAAGGTATGAGAGTAATTTATTATTTACTCTATTATCCTTTAAAATAATTACTCTCTAATTAATATTCATATCTAATTTCTCAAAAAGTCTTGAGAAAGATTTAAAAAGAATATCCACAGAAATGTTCCAGGAGGAATTTTCTTTGACCTAAAGTAGAAGTGGCTTGAAAAATATTATTCTGGGGGGTGGAGCAAGATGGCAGCTGAGTAACAGCTTCCTTGCGGCTGGGCATGGTGAGACTGGAGAGAGAGGACTTCAGGCATCTATGGCAGGTGGGATCTGCCCAGGAACTTCCCTTGGGGACATAGGGAGACAGCGTGATGCTTCTGGACACCCTGAGGAAGGCAAAAGCAGTGGAGACTGGCCAAGTGGTTGCATCTGTTCGTTTGGTCTGATCCTGTTGGCGGCTGTGGGTGGGGCAACAGTGGGACTGCAGGTTGGAAAGGTCTTGCCTGTGACCTGATTGGGTTTCTTTTGGACTTGGCACTCGGTTGAACTGCTTTGGGAGAACTTGGGCAGGAGTGTGGGGGTTTTTGAGTGTTGTCTGGGGCCCCAGACTGGGCCACTGAGCCAGGTGGAGTTGCCAGTATTTGGTGGTGGGCTGGGTGGAGCCATTGTGGGAGAACTGCCCTGGCGAGCTCCACCCTCAGGGTCACAGAACAGGCATCAGGCAGGAGCGAGTAATCTAGTGACTGAGCAGCCTAAAGGCGGGGACTGAGACGCCTCCAGCCTTAGCCCTCAGGGGCATAGGGCGAGATCGGTTTTGACACACTGGGTAAGTGGATAGCCACTTAAGGAGTGATCCAAGCCACAGCGCTTTCCTGGGAAAGCTTCTGATTAGCCCAAGTTAGCAATTTAAAGTGTCTCCTAAGCAGGCTAAGGAGGATTTAAGCTCTCTTTAATGATTTCTTTGAGAAATCATTAGAAACACAGGGTCACACCCTACAAAGATCCAGTAACAACAGAGTGATTCTGCCAGGGTCTGATCTGGGAGAGACACCTCCCCAACTCTGAGGACGGGCATAGGCAACAGTGAAAAGTAATCATGAGGTGGAATCAACAGGAAAAACTCTGGCAATATGAATAACCAGAGTAGATCAACTCCCCCAAGGAATGACAAGGTAGATGAAGCACAAGATCCCTTGCATAAGCAAATGGCTGAGAT